>SJYV01041225.1:660172-694151 GCA_006410875.1 Neotragus pygmaeus | reverse complement strand
TCCCTCTGGGTCATCCCAGTGCACCAGCCCTGAGCATTCTGTATCATGCATCGAACCTGGACTGGTGATTCATTTCTTATATGATATTATACATGCTTCAATGCCATTCTCCCAAATCATCCCACCCTCTCCCTCTCCCACAGAGTCCAAAAGACTGTTCTATACATCTGTGTCTCTTTTGCTGTCTCACATACAGGGTAATCGTTACCATGTTTCTAAATTCCATATATATGTGTTAGTATACTGTATTGGTGTTTTTCTTTCTGGCTTACTTCACTCTGTGTAATCGGCTCCAGTTTCGTCCATCTCATTAGAACTCATTAGCCATTTTTAATGGCTGAGTAATACTCCATTGTGTATATGTACCACTGCTTTCTTATCCATTCATCTGCTGGACATCTAGGGTGCTTCCATGTCCTGGCTATTATAAACAGTGCTGCGATGAACATTGGGGTACATGTGTCTCTTTCAGGTCTGGTTTCCTCAGTGTGTATGCCCAGCAGTGGGATTGCTGGGTCATAAGGCAGTTCAATTTCCAGTTTTTTAAGGAATCTCCACACTGTCCTCCATAGTGGCTGTACTAGTTTGCATTCCCACCAACAGTGTAAGAGGGTTCCCTTTTCTCCACACCCTCTCCAGCATTTATTGCTTGTAGACTTTTGGATAGCGGCCGTTCTGACTGGCATGAAATAGTACCTCATTGTGGTTTTGATTTGCGTTTCTCTGATAATGAGTGATGTTGTTCCTCAACTTAAAAATGGAGATATAATTCTTAAAAAAGTGTTGGGGGAATAAAATAAACACTGTAAGAAAGCACCTATTATACTAAGTGGTACAATTTAGGCACTCAATAAATAATGTTTGAATCTGAAATTTACTTAGGGAAGTTATAAAAGAAATTTCACTACTATCCAATAGATAGGGAGTTAGCAAATTAGTAAAATGACTGCTTAATTCCTTTGGTTTATCTATGCCCAAGGCTCGAAAATCATCAAAAGCTAGGCTGCCAAGGAAAATAAGCTATTTAACACACTTAGATTCATTTAATCTTAACATAAGGGTTTCATGCTGAAGACACAGCAGGCATTATCCCCTTTTTTTTCTGCTGGGCAGAACTAAGACCATGAATAGAAGTTACAAGAAGGCAGATTTGGGTTCATCATGAAAAAGGACCAGTTGGAGACAGGGCTGCTATACTGCACAACTCCATGGGACATGATTCACCTAGTCCCCAAGCTAGACCCCCGCCCCTGGCCTGTGCAGGGCATGCTGCAGTCCCAGAGCCCTGACCAGAGCAGTGCCGTGTGTCCCAGCTGATCTGAGAAGAACACAGTTCCCTGTGATGCAATCTCTTCAGTTTGCAGCAAAGTGACAATAAGTCAAGGGTGTTGAAGAGATGGTTCCCGTTGCTCAGGAGTCTGACTGGGACTTCTTCATTCTTAGTTTATGAAACACTTGTAGAGCATCCATTGTACATTAGGCATAGACCTCAGCCCAGGGATAAAAAAAAATTAGACACGATTCCTGCACCCAGGGAAGACAGCAGCCCCACCCACTTAGTTATACTGTGCTCCCCACAGTAGTATGGGGTCCTGACATGACATCATGTGTGGGGGGTAATACTGTGCTCCCCACAGCAGGATGGGGTCCTGACACGTCTGCAAGTGGCACCTGAAACTGCGTCACCGTGTCCCCTGCCTTTAAGATTGTTATTCTCTCCTTCCTGGAAGGAAATGACACACCTGTACTTCTACAGATTTGATATCCATGATTAAGGGCACACAGTGCTAACAGTTATCAGATTTAAATTCTCAAATTTATTGCTCTCAAGATAGGTTTATTCCAGTTATGAAAGAGAGGCTGGAGAAAGTCTGATTTCAGTGACAAAGATCCTTTGATCTTTGAAAAAGCTGTTAAGAGAGAGAGAGGAAAAAAAAAAACTACTACTTGCTTTACAGTTAGATATGTATAGACAAATAATATCTTCTGCAAAGTTTACCAAAATGTTAACGTCTGAAAGTAATGAGGTACTCTGGGTAAGCCTGGTAGTCATAAAATACCACAAATAAATTTGGATTTTGCAGACTATCTGTGACAGTGTCATATAAGTCAGTAGGATTTTGCTGGTCCTTTGGAGGAGGCACAATTAATGATGTGTTTCCAAGTGTGTAGCATCCAGTGAGTACTCGCACATAATACATATGCTTCTTCCCGTTTACGTCTGGTCTGGAGTACATATCATTGGCAGAGTAACTGGCATTGACAGCAAAATAGGTTCCCTTTCCATATGCTACAGCTGTGAGGAGAAAAACAAACCATCCTTAAGGATTTCCAATTAGTTTATAATTTGACACACTGATCCAACATGTCAAATAATGTTAAAAATAATGTTCGGTTCTCTCTAAAGCCTAAAGTTTTGTGTGTGTTTTTAATTTTTAAAAATCATTCCTCCACCCTGGAGGGCCAGTCAGCTCTTTTGGGATGAAATATACTGAGTCTAACCTAAAACTTTGGCTGTCACATAGCCTCCAACCATGAGAGAGCACAATGCCATCCACGCTGTCCCCAGCCAGTTTGGACTCATGGTTAACACCTCCTTTGAAGCAGCCAGCTAACGTGCTTCCTTACCATTCTTTCCAGCGTAACTGCGGTTAAAGCCGTTTCCGTTGACAAGTGCCACTGAGGCAGCATCTGTCCCATGGAAGAGCAGCTTCTCATTGGTCACCTGGCCATTCTTGGCATCCATGTTGTTTTTCTTTGTCTGATAGTGTTTCCAGAGCTCTGGATTCTGAATCCTCTCAATCTGCAAGTCAATAAGGAAAAATTTCCTGTCGCTGCTAAGAGCCCTTGGCAAGATACAGGAGATGAAACATGACCACTATTTTTCTTAAGTACAGATTACAATAAACAGCAAATTCAATGCCAAATGACACATTCTGCATTCAGAAATCTTTTTAGGTCTAGAGTTTCAGAGAAATAGGCCTAGGTAAGAATATTAATTTAATTTTCAACATCTTTTATGCACCATATGAGAGCAGACAATGTTTAGGATCGTAAGTCCTCAATACATGAACTTGGCTGACCAAAGCCCCTCCAGCTTCTAACTGCTTCTGTTGCCATCTATCTCACTTTGTCACTTGCTGCACTCATCCCCAGATCTGGGATACTGGTTTATCTAGCCATGTTCTAACAGGGGGAGAAGAACTAGAGTGTCTAGGCAAGAAGGAAATTTTAATTAATGAAAATTGACCTCTGGTCCAGTTGGAAGAGTGGAATGGGAGGGGATCTGGTTATAGACCAAAGTGGCCATGCTTTGACCATCCTCTTTGGCCTCAAGGATCATGGTGGAAACTCCTTGAGCCTTGGATTTCAGATCAGTTTCTACATTCCCCTAATCACCAGGTAGTGGCAGTTTCATAAGGTTGACTTGGGAAAGAGTGAGGGGTGGGTGAAGGGGGCTAGGACCCTTATGACTAGGCACAAGGTGAAGGTTCCATGTGGTCAGAATCTTCTAGTTCAAAGAACTCTCAAGTCTGACACTATTATTACGTGCCTTTATCCATTTTTTCAGTTTTGGTTTTCTTATTTAAGATAGTTTGCCCACTAGTTTCAAGTCTCAGCATTATCATCTATTTTGTTGATCCAATTTATAATCTTAAATTTTATTTTTCCTTTTGCCTACAACTAAGTTTTTAATCTTCAAACTCCCCACTTCCATTTTATTTCTATTTACTTTAAATTTTACTCATTTAAAAAATAACTGTACTTATTTGTGGTTCTGGGTCTTTGTCACTGCCAGGGCTTTTCTCCAGTTGTGGCGAGTGGGGACCACTCTCTAGCTGGGGGTGAGGCTTCTCATTGTGGTAGCTTCTCTTGTCATGGAGCACAGGTTCTAAGGCATGCAGGCTCAGTGGCTGTGGCACAAGCACTTAGCCACTCTATAGCATATGGTATCTTCCCAGGTCGGGGATCAAACTCATGTCTCCTGCATTGGCAGGTGGATTCTTTACCACAATGGGCCACCAAGGAAGCCCTATTTTACTCATTTTTTAAAGCCTTAAAATTTTATTCATATAGAGTTTTGAAACCATTCTTTTAAAATTTATCTATTTTTAATTGAAAGATAATTATCTAAAATTATGCTCATAGTTCAATAAAAATAAAGTTTGATACATTACCTGCAAAAAATATTCTTGCAAAAACTTATCTGAATATACCCAAGACTTTCAACCTAACTCTAAGTTTACCAGAAATAAAGAGGACAGAGGAATAACTTAAATGATTCCATGAGGAATCAAACAAATTAGAATCTATAAGAAAACTGCATGGATTCTTAAAGAATGTAGGCAAGATAAAGTCAGAATGTGGAATATTCTACAACACAACTAGCTTAAACTCTTCTAAAGTTTCAGTATCATGAAAAATAATGTTTAAAAATGAAGGAGTACTGTTCTAGATCAGAAGAGATGAAGGAGATATTAAAATAATGACCAAGTGCAATGTATGAATCCAGATGGAGGCAGGGGTTGAGGGGACATTCTAAGAAAGCTCTTTCGACCGACTGGAGGAATTTGAATATTGACTCTCTATTGGATATTATTAAATAAAAATGCTAACTTTCTTACATGGGATAATGATATTTGTGCTATTTAGGACAATGCCTTTATTCTTACAAGATATGTGCTAAAATATTTAGGAGTGTCATAATATCTGCAACTTACTTTCAGTTGTTTCAGGAAAAACAGCAAGGGGGAAGAAAGCAAATGTTACGAAATTGTTGAGTCTAGGTGGAAGTACACGAGTGTTAAAAAATCTTAGTCAGAAGACATGGCAGTCATGGAGGATGACAGACCACCCATTTTTCATGTTAGTGTTTTTGTACTACAGATACCTCCACAGAGGTGCTTTTAGGTACAGTCTAAAGCTTTGCTTTCACTGGTGTCATAGACCAAGATTTCACATAAGATTTTATTTGCGGGTTTCCCTGGCGGTTCAGTAAGTTAAGAATCCGCCTGCTAGTGCAGGGGACATGGGTTTGATCCCTGGTCCAGGAGGTTCCCACATACGTAGGGCAACAAAGCCCATGTGCCACAAGTACTGAGCCAGAACTCCAGAGACCATGGGCTGCAGCTACGAGCCCATGCACCCCAACTACTGCAGCCCGTGCGCCTAGAGCCTGTGCTGCTCAGCAAGAGAAGACAGTGCAACAAGGAGCCAGCACACTGCACCTGGAGAGCTGCCCCCGCTCGTCGCAATTAGAGAAAACCTGCTTGCAGCAGCAAAGACCCAGCACAGTCAAAAATAAACAAATAATAAACATACAGATTTTTAAAGGTTTTATTTGACAAAAGGGTTCCACTACAAAAGAGTGAAGTCATTTCTCTAGTGAAGGTCTGTCAACACATGGTAAGCCTTCAGGGCCCACTGCAAACATTTCCGGTCAACTGGGTAATCCTGCTCAATCTAGAATTGGCATCTCATCACAGTGTGCCAGAGCCCGACCCCCAGAGGACTCTAATTGGTATTTTGAATGAAACTTCTCCCAGAACCAGATCATCCCTGAGCTGTGTACTTGAATTACATTTTCTTGGTACCACATAGAACTGTTCTGCTCAACAGGTTTATATAGAGGGATCTATCTATTTGGCAAGCTTATTTTTTTCTTCCAATTTTATCAAGATATAGTTTTCATGCATATAGCACTGTATAAGTTTAAGGTGTACAGCACAGAGATTTGACTTAAATATATCATGAAACCACCACCACAAGTCCAGTGAACATCCATCATTTCATAAAGATCTAAAATTAATGAAATAGAAACAATTTTTTTCCTTGTGATGAGACCTCTAGGATCCACTCTCCCAACAACTATCACACATGACATAGTGTGTGAAAGCAGTGTTAATTATATTTATCATGTTGTACATGACATCCCCAGGACTCCTTTATCTTATAACCACAAGTTTGTACCTTTTGCCTACCTTTCAACCCGTTCCCTCTCCTGGTACCCCCTGCCTCTGGCAACCACAAATCTTATCTCTTGCTCTATGATGAGTCTGTTTATTATTGCAGTATAATTGACCTACAAAACCATGCCAGTTCCTATTATATAAGATAGTGATTCTATACTTCCATGTATTTCAAAATGATCACCATAATAAGTGCAGCTACAATCAGTCATCATACAAGGATGTGACATAATTACTGACTATATTCTCCACACTGCACACTTCCTACCTGTAACTCCACTACTGTGCAACTGGAAGTTTGTACCTCTTAATCTCTCTCACCTATTCCTCTCCTTCCTATATTGAGAGACTAAAAAAAAAAATACACTGGCATAAAATTTTTTATTGAATTCATTGTGAGGATGACTATGAAGATATTCTCTAGTACTTATTCTCAGGAGAACTCTCTCAGGAGTCAGTCTCAGTATTATGAAGAACTAACTCTCCTAATCAAATGCTTTGCTCTTTGATTTATAGACATTATAAAACTTAAAGTTGAGTGTTTACTTCTATGCATTGTTTACTAGGAAGCACAAGGACAAATTTGAGGGCCTCTTCTAGTAACTATCTAGACCTCATAAAATACATGTCATGTATTTTTGTAAACTAATGGTACTATCAGTATTAGGAGACTAATTTCCCTACCCTCTTTTGTTGTCCATTTTCTTCATTTATTTATATTATTTGAAGTACATTTCAAATCTTTTTTGAATTATTATTATCATCACTTAAGTACATGAATAATAGAGTGGTGGCAATGCAAAAAGAGAATAAGAGAAAATTTGCAGAGAAAGAAAATACAGGCCTTTTTGAAAGACTTGTTATTATGGATGAAAGGAAGGTACTCAAAGATCTCTAGCTTTCCTCAGAAATTGATGGAATCAAGGACGGAAAGTGGGAAGAAAGGAGAAATGATGAGATAAGCTTTAGGGAAATTGAGTTAGCAGACAGATATTCGAGCGGAGATATTTTTTAGGCCACTGGGAGTATGTTCCAGGGCTTGAGTCAAAGACCTAGATTGGTGATGCTGATTTGAGAACTATCAACAATGAAACGGCACCCCACTCTAGTACCCTTGCCTGGAAAACCCCATGGGTTTTCCATGGGGTCGCTAAGTCAGACACGACTGAGTAACTTCACTTTCACTTTTCACTTTCATGCATTGGAGAAGGAAACCCATTCCAATGTTCTTGCCTGGAGAATCCCAAGGACGGGGGAGCCTGGTGGGCTGCCGTCTATGGGTCGCATAGAGTCGGACACAACTGAAGTGACTTAGCAGCAGCAGCAGCAACACTGAAATAATAGCTGCAGGTGAGAAGAGTGAAAACAATCCTTGTTAAAGTGCAGAGACAGAACGGTGGTGATGGTTTAGTTGCTCAGTCGTGTGTGTGCGCGACTCTTGCAGCCCCATGGACTGTACCTGCCAGGCTCCTCTGTCCATGGAGTTTCCCAGGGAAGACTACTGAAGTGGGTTGCCATTCCCTTCTCCAGCAGAGACAGGATACCAACATATAAATCTGTGGGTAAGCCAGGATTAGGGGTTTAGAGGAGAAACACATACCAGAGATAATGAAAGGAAAATTAGTTAAAAGAAGGAGAAGAAAGCATCTAAATAATATTGCCCTACAAATCAAAGGAGAAAATAATTTCAAAAAGCAAACTTTTTAAACTACTATTTCAAAGAAGAAGATGCCCAAATAAAGGAAATGAACAAGGAAAGGACCACTGGATTATCAAGGAAGAGGGCACTGTGGATCTGTGAGTGGTGGTGCAGAAGCATACAATCCTGATCTGAGGAGCCTCCCTGTGTCTCTTTGTCGTGCGTGCTAGTTAATCAACTCCAACTCGGGAGCCATACTTAGGCATTTTTATTAGCTTGCTTCACAAAGTAAATATATAGTGTTATAATATCATATTATAATCTAATGTGATACTGTAATAATTAACACAAGAATCTCAATGACTCAGTAATCATAGTGACAGGAGTAGGATCTAGAATTTAAAGCCAAATTACCATAAAATATTCTAATTCTCGGTAAAAAAAAATGTGAATGAAAATGTATTTAACCATGACAGCCCTTTTTCTACCATGAAGAATCTCCATGTCAGCAGAAGGCTTACCTTCTCTATGATGAAGTTTGCACAAGTTTCTTGAAACTTGCTTGCCACAGTTTTGTATTCTGGATGATCAGGCTGTAGCTCAACCACACAGACTTTCTGCTGCTTCATATCACTCCAGTATGGAGGCAGCTCAACTGCAAAACAGACATTTGAAAACTCCCTCGCACCTGAGAAGCCTCATCTACATAGTCCATATTCCCGGTATGCTTTGAAAAACTATCATTTATGCTCTTGTTTTACAAACTCCTAATTTGAAGTGTACAAGAAGCCTCTTATCTTTCTAGAACGTTTCCAAGATGTGAGACACAGATAATGCAAATCAGAACCAACTATAATGCTTGTTTAAAAAAAAAAAAAAACCCTCACTGAGACTTCCTTGGTGGTCCACTGAGTAAGACTTCGTCTTCTAATGCAGGGGACACGGGTTCAATCCCTGGTCAGGGAACTAAGAGCCCACATGCTGCAGAGCAACTAAGCCCACGAATTGGAACAAAGAGCCCCCTCACCTCAGTGAAGACCCAACGCAGCCAAAAACAACAACAAAGACAAACAAAGAAAAGCTCCCACAGATCTATGGAATCAAAATCTTTGAGGGTAGAACCTGCATCTTACAGGTTTGATCATGCTCAGGTTTGAGAACGCTTGGTGTAGTATAACTCAGCCCCATATTCTGCTCAGTCTCTCATCAGTCAGAATTTAATAATTTTGCAATATAAATGATTTTCCTACAATGTTTGCAATAAATGCTCATTAATGTTTTGCTTACAAATGCATGGCTCTTTGCCAGAACTCACCACCACTACCACATCCTCCAGATCCATTCTTTCATTATTCTTCACAGCATCCTTAAGAGCTGGGTGGGTGGCAGGTTTAGCTTTGTGGCTGTGGGTGGCAGCTCTGTCTCCCCTTCTGCTAAACAGACTGCTGTACTTGTCATTTCCCCAAGGGTTGCTCAGAGTCTGAGGAATCTGTCACATTGATCTCCCAATGTACTGAAAGCCATTTAGTAGTTTTCAGTCAGGGATTTTTGTGGTTCAAAGGCAGGAATAGCTGTCTACACAAGACAAGCTTTCCCTTGTCAGGAACCTTGAAGGTTGCTTCCTGATGTTTGTGTCAAGGATTCTTATCCTCAGGCAGAGGAGAAAGTGACTTCTGGGAGACCCTACAGGCTCCCTATCCACTCAGTCATTAGTCACAGACTCCGAAGGCCCACTGTTTTCCTTTTGTTCTAGAAAGCCTTAGGCTACTTTACAGCCCATGGCATTCCCTTTCCTGACTAAAGCAGCCATTACCCCCAACCCCCACCAGCAAAACTGACTCCGGGAAGCTTATAAACTGCAGAGATAACAAATGCAATGTTTGACTATTGCTACCATGAAAATAATGATCAGCTGTTGGGTACACCCTTGCTGTATTTTCCTGGCCAAAGTGTAAGCTCCTTCAACCCAGAGACCAAGTTTTCTATTTTCTTCCATGAGGGTTACTTGGATTTTATCTACTTGAACAACATTTTGATGTATGTACAACACACAACACAGGCAGAAAGTAATGGAGAGCAAGCATGAAAGTTTGAGTCACCTTCAGATTTTGTATGGCGCTGAACAGGTAAGCTGTTTCCTTTTGCGTCTGTAGCAACGTATGTCCTCAAGTCCACTGTGTAGCTCTGACTATTGATTTTGACATCAATTGTCTTTTTCTTTTGTTTCTTTGCATCCTCCAATTGCATGTTGGTTATTTTGTCAAAACTATGAAGTTTATTATTATCGTCCTGATATTGCCATTCTACAAAATCATGGGTACGATCTGCCAGAGATTCCTGTTCTTTGGACAATCTAACTCTCTTGATCATGTCCTCAATTGCATTTCTAGCCTGTATCACATCTTTGGTAATTCCAGAAACCTCAATCAAAGGTCTTTCACGGTTCAAGGAAATGGAAATATTTAGCTTCTTCTGAAGCTCATCCAATTCTTTATATTCGTTTGTATCAAAGTTTTTGATACATTCATCCTCACTGGAGTAGGGACACTGTTCCTTTTGAATGAGGTCCTGTATCCACAAGAGAGCATCTTCCACATTTTTTACATTTCTACCACACACCTGAAAAACTGCTAATTCTGTTTTCTTTTCTAGAACCAGAGTCTGTTTTTTGGGAGATTTACTTGAGATTTTTGAGAAGCTCAAAAATGCTAAAAAAGAAAAGAAAAGAAGATTAGTGATTTCTCTTTCTTTCCTTCTCCCTCTCTCTCTTTTTTTCCTTTCTTTCTTTGTCACCATGCTGTACATTACATTCCCAGGACTTATAACTGGATGTTTTTACTCTTTTGACCAATTTTACCCATTTCACCCACCTCTCATTCCCCTCTGCCCACCATAACCACCCACCCTACCTCTGGCAATCATCAGTCTGTCTTCTAGATCTATGAGTTCAGTAATTTTTTAAAAAGATTCCACATATAAGGGCTATCATTGAGTACTTATCTTTCTCTGTCTTATTTCACTTATCATAATGTCCTCAAGGTCCAACCATGTTGTTGAAATTGGCAGGATTTCCTTCTTGTTTATGGCTGAGTAATATTTCATTATATATATATTATTTAATATTTTATCTTATATATTATATATGTGTGTGTGTGTGTGTGTACATATATATATACATCTCCCCTCCCTCTTGACAGTACTGGTGTTTTTAAAGCTACTTAGAAGGTGGGAAAAGCCTAGCTTTCAAATAGGGACAGGATGTATCCTCCTTTCAATTAGGGACAGGATGAGTAATATTTAACTACATATATGTTTAATGAAATACATATATAACATCTTCTTTATAATCTAGCTTTCAATGGTTCCATGTTGTGGCTACTGAAAACAATGGTGCAATGAACATGGATTCAAGGAAGTGATTTCATTTCCTTCAGATAAATACCCTGAAATAGAATTGCTAGATCATATAGTATTTCTATTTTTAATCTTTTGAGGAACCTCCATACTGTTTTCCACAGTGGCTGTACCAATTTACATTCCTACCAAAAGAGCACAAGTTTTCCCTTTTCTCCACATCCTCACCAACAATTGTTATTTCTTGTCTCTTTTTTTTATCATTTATTTTCCCCTATGTTTTCTTCTAGAAGTTTTATGGGCAGCCTTAGTATTTGAGTCTTTAATCCTTCTTTTTTGCCATGCCACATGGTATGTGGGATCTTAGTTCCCTGGCCAGTATGAAACCTGTGCCCCCTGCAGTGGAAGAGCAGACTTTTAATTTCAGTGACCACCAAGAAAATCCCTTTTCTTTTTGCCAATAGCTGTTCATCATGTGAGGTGGTCACTCATTATAATTTTGATTTATAGTTCCCTGATGATTAATAATGTTGAGCACTTTTCCATATACTTATTGGCCTTTTGTATATCTTTTTTTGAAAAATGTCTATTTAGATACTCTATCTTAAAATCAGATTGTTTGCTTTTTTTTTTTCTATTGAGTTGTATGAATTCTTTATATATTCTGGATGTAACACCTTACCAGATATACAATTTGCAACCATTTTCTCCCCATCAGTGGGTTGCCTTTTCATTTTATTGATGAATTCCTTTGCTGTGCAGAAGCTTTTGAGTTTGATGTAGTTACACTTACTCATTTTTGCTTTTGCTATTTGTTTTAGTGTCAAATCTAAAAAGAAATCATTGTTAAGACCAACGTCAAGGAGCTTACCTATATGTTTTCTTCTAGGAGTTTTATAGTTTCAAGTCTTATGTTCAAGTCTTTAATCTGTTTTGATTTGACTTTTGTGTCCAGTGTAAGATAGTGGTCCAGTTTCATTCTTTTGCATGTGGTGGTCCAGTTTATAGGCTTCTAAAGCAAGCACCCAACACTGTTTATTGATGAGACTATCCTATCCATACTGTATATTCTTGGCTCCCATGTTGTAAATTAATTAAACATATGTGCATGGGTTTATTTCTGGGCTCTCTATGGTGTTGGTCTCTATTAATCTATGTGTCTATTTTTATCAGTACCAAACTGTTCTGATTATTGCATCTTTGTAATATAGTTTGAAATCAAAAAGTATAATGCTTCTAGCTTTGTTCTTCTTCCTCAAGATTGCTTTGGCTATTTGCAGTCTTTTGTGGTTCCATGCAGATTTTAAAATTGTTTATTCTACCTTCTGTAAAAAGTGCCATTGGAATTTTGATAGGGGTTGCATTGAATCTGCAGTCTGCTTTAACCAGTATGGATGGATATTTTAACAATATTAATCCTGCCAATCCAGGAGCATAAACGATATTTCCATTTATTTGTATCTTCTTCAGTTTCTTTCATCAATATTTTATAGCTTTCACAGTATAGGTTTTTCACCTCCTTGGTTAAATTTATTTTTGGGATTTTATTCTTTTTGATGCAATTATAAATGAGATTGTTTTCTTGATTTCTCTTTGTGATAGTTCATTAAAGATTAGCTAATTTCAAATCAGACAGAGAGCAACAAACTGATAATGAGGAATTTGAAAAAAAAAAAAATCATAGAAAAAGAGATCAGACTTGTGGTCACTAGGAGGCTGGAGGGCAAGGGTTGAAGGCGACTGGAGAAAGGTAGTCAAAAGATGCAAACTTCCAATTACAAGGTAAATAAGTACCAGGAATGTAATATACAGAATGATGACTATGATATTGTGATTTATATCAGAAAAAATATATTTGGTCATCTGAATGGCCAAATACTTTTCTCATATATACAGTATTTGGCTTGTGACTGGCATCGAAAGTGGAGGGCCATCTTGTTACACTGAGAGCCCTTTGCCTGTGGAATCTGATTCCACCTCTGAGTAGATGATGTCAAAACCAAGTTGAATCCTCAGACACCTTGCTGGGATCTGAGAATTGCTTGTGGCTACAGGAAAGCCTCCACACATACATTGGAATTGGGTCCAAAAGCCTTCTTTAATGACTGTAGTTAACACTACTATATGCTTATATGAAAGCTGTTAAGAAAGTAAATTCTAAGAGTTCTTGTCACAAGAAAAAAAATTCTTCTTTGTTTTTCCTTTTTATTGTATCTATGTGAGATGATGGATGCTAACTAAACTGATCTAATCATTTCACAATAATATAAGTCAAACTATTATGTTGTATATCTTAAACTTATATACAGAGATGTATGTCAACTATATCTCCATAAAACTGGAAGAAAGCTAATAAACCACCAAAAAAGTATAGCTGTTTCTCATGTAACATCAGTATGAGGAACATGTATTTCATAAAAATGAACAACTCACATGCAATTTTAGACATCATACACTGTTGGAAAGAAGGCTGAGATCCTTCTCTTTTTTTCATGTTGGCATAAAATATAACCAGTAGTTGAGGCTGAAAGACAACAACTTTAACTTTTTTCATAGACTGGACTAATTTTTTCTGAATAAATTCTTCAATGGCATCAATTATGGCTATTGCAACCTTATCTGGGTCTTGTCTGGCACTACCTGGAAAGGCAAATAATAAAAATAATTAGGAGGAAAAGGCCCAACTGGAAAAAAGTGAAGAATAAATCAGGGATTCCAATTCTCAGAACAAATTCCCACTCTTCAACTCTCATCACCGTGGACTTCACTAACAAGGCACCAGCAAACACTCTTGAAGTCCTAGATGCAACGGGGACTTTTTGTTCCAGGACGTCAGGAACAACCCAGCAATGAACAATGAAACATAACTTGGTGTCTGATGTTCTTATTTGCTCTATTCAGCTGATCCCAGCTCACTGTGTCCCTCTGTTACAGAGCACAGTTAACCTCTCTTGGCTCACTAGCGTCCTTAAAAGACCCAGAAAAAGTAAAAGATGATAATGTATGTTGACATACACTGCTATTTAAAGAGAATAATGATTACTTTTTGTTGAGTCATTTCTTGACTTTATGGATATATCCTTTTCTCTCAGATGTCTTTGGGTACCTGATTTTAAATGAGCTAATTCTATAAGACTCCTAAATCCATAAGCTATTTGTTATAGTCTGTAATTCTTTGCACACAAATTATTCATGAGCCTCCAAGAAGTTTTGCCTCCTCCAGTCAGTGCAGTTTTAGCTGAGTTGCAGGGTTCAAGGCTGCCACCCGAGCAAGGTCTTTTCCTGTATTAAACATGCTTCATACCTTGATTTCCCAAGCCTACTGCCTAAATAAGAGTATGAAAGTTCCTTGAAAAAACTCATGAAAAGTCAAGGAAGCAGTTCCATATGAATAGCAGCTATCATATTGAGGGAACTGCTGCTGCTGCTGCTAAGTCGCTTCAGTCGTGTCCAACTCTGCGTGATCCCATAGACGGCAGCCCACCAGGCTCTCCCATTCCTGGGATTCTCCAGGCAAGAACACTGGAGTGGGTTGCCATTTCCTTCTTCGATGCGCGAAAGTGAAGTCGCTCAGTCATGTCTGACTCTTCGCGACGCCATGGACTGCAGCCTACCAGGCTCCTCCATCCATGGGATTTTCCAGGCAAGAGTACTGGAGTGGGTTGTCATTGCCTTCTCCAATATTGAGGGAGGGAGGCAGGCAATGTGAAAGTCCCCTGGGCCGCTTGGTGTGATAGACGAAAGGCCCACTTGGATTATGCCTGTTCATTGTGCCCACTATTATTGCAGAGAGGAGAGCAACCCTCTCTGACCGGGCTATGGAGACAACAGTAGTAATGTAGACAATTCCCATATAAAACAAACCTAGAGGGTTTGTGTAGGGTTTTTTGATTACATGATCAGAGGAAGAGAGAAACTCTCATTGTAAAGCGGTAGTTATTCCATGATATTTGCAAGAATCTAAATGGTAGTGTTCAGATACAGTCATCTACTCTCAACAATCTAAGCACTTTGGACACGGAGGATGTGACATGTGGGGATGAATAGGCGTTCAACAGGTAAAGTATGGGAAACTGAGGGAAAGGCTATGCCAAATAGAACTATGTAAGGGATGTGATACATTGAACTTGATGTGTTCAGGGGAACAGATCTGATTTTTAGAAAGTTAAACAAGGAATAGAGGGGTGAATGGAGGAAGCACTGGAGCAGGGAGCCCAGTTCTAAAGAGAAGTCTGTAAGTAAAGGTTTAGGCAAAAGATAAGAGCTGAACAAAGAGAAGAGGCCAGAATGAAGAGCTGGGTATCGGGGTTGAGGAGATATTCAGGAATTAAAGTCAGCAGGGCAAAGTGACCAACTGGCTTTACACCTGTCTCTTTTTCCCTGTCCTTTGCCACCCACATCCTTCATGTGTGTTTCACACGTCACACTGCACTGTGGCAGTTTGCTAACATGTCTGTGTTTCATAACAGGTCAGGTGCCTCTTCTGAACTGAACCTTTTTCTTAGTCATCAAACTAATTAATAAGCTAATGCACACAGGAGTGGTAAAGAGTGTCTAATCAAAGACTCTAGATAGAAAGTGATATTTTTAACATGCTTGGGGTTATAAGAGGAAGGGCAGGTGTGGGGAGAAGACAATGAACTGGGGTTCAGAGTTTGCTTTCAGCTTGAGATGCCTGCAGGTAACACGGAGTGCCAGTTCTCTCCCCTCAAGCAGGTGCCTGTGAGGAACAGGGAAAGGGCTTCCTTTACTGCCAGCAACTGTCTCGATTACAGTCTCAACTCATGAACACCACTAAGGAAGCAAACTCCTGCATCTGTTAGTCTAAGGGCCTGCTCAGGTAGGGATAGCGACAGGGAAAAAAGACGAGCAAGAAATTGCTAACCTTGATTTCTTTGTGCAGACCAGCAATGCAGCCAGGTCAGTGGAATACACAACAGGTTTGCAGTAACCCAGAAATACTTATGCACAACTAAAACTGCCTCATTTCCTTATTTCTTCTCTGACTCTACTCAGGGACTCCCTTGGGAAGGTCAGTGCCACTCTGAGGCTGCCTGCTTTCTTAGCACAATTAAAGTTAAGGCAGAAACACAAGACTGGAGCTCAGAGGAAAAAGCAGATGGAGGTAGAGACTAGAGAGTCATTAGTGGGTGTCCATTAAAAATGACAGAGAGCAGGACAGACAGATAATACATTGGCTAATCTGCTAGGACTGAATGATACTAAAAAGAGAATGGAAGAATAAAGGGTATATAAATCATACTTTCAGATATAGAGAACCAAAGAGACATAACATTCTATGTGGGAAAAGAATGAAAAATATAAGAGAAATCAAAATATGGGATAGAGGATAAGAAGAAGGCCCAGAAAGTAACAAGGACGGTTAGATTTATGAAGCTAAGCTTTTGGAGGGCCTAAAATGCCAGTATGAGACACTCAAACTTGGATTCCTGAGCAATGGAATGTTTAAGCCAGTGCTGTGCCTTCTCTCTCTGGGACCAGTCATCTCCAGCCACTTCAAGCCTGAGCAGCTCCCTTAAGGGAGACCAAGCATGAGTACCTGACTCGTGCACATGACTCAGATTTCTGGGGAAACAGCTCAGAGAGCATCACCTTACAAGTGATAAGCCCAAAGCACCATCCTTATAAAAGAAGACTCATACAATCATTATACAGTTTGAGGAAAACAAGAAACTCCAAAGAGGCAGGCAGGCTGAACGAGGAAGGCCTAGATTTTCTGACTCATTAGAATCCACCGAGTTCTGTTGACTGAGAGGCTGAGATGCCCCATGACCAGCCCCTTGTTGAGGAGGCAAGAGAAGGGGGATGGCCGTGCTGTCTGGAGAAAGCAAAAGTCCATGCACTGGTGTTTCAGTGAAGAGGAGGAGAGGGGAAGTTGAAGACTAAATAATGGGACATGTGTAGGGGGTGAAAAAGAGAAAAGAGCTGATAGAAGTAATGAGAAACGGACTTTTTCTCTCCCTTCCCTTCCATATTAGAAAGCAAATGTCTACTATGCCAATACTCTCTTCACTTTTCTTCATTTTTCCCTTTTACTTAAACTACCCTCAGGCTTTGCTCCTTCCCTCAGGGGCTTCCCTGAGTTGAGGAAACTGATGCCAACTCAGGAGTAAGTACATTAACCATCAGCACCAAATCCGAGGGAAAGTGGTTGCCTTGGGATTCAGCCTTGACAGCCAGAGGCCACAAACCTGTCCCAATGGCCGGGAGGCAAACAGACGAGTAATGGCGTTTTTCACACTCTTGCAAAACACAGGTGACTGATCTCTTGACATCATTTTCACCAATGACGTGAATGATATTCTTGCACTTCAAAAACCCACCTTCAGTAATTATATAATCACTGTGGCCCTGTTGAGCTGGGAAACATGAGACAAAAAGACACAAAATTAGAGGCTGAACCCACTCTCTGATTGTTTAAAAAGGAAAATGTCTGAATTGAAAGATAAAGTATTCTCTGTGAATAAGAAACTCCTGAAATACTAGCTCTGATGAATCTCACTTCTCTTATTAACTGGGAGATTACTTTTCATTTCTAATTCACTGCAACAGGAATTCTTCAGTAAAAGGCATGATTTCCAGATCAATATGTTGTCTTCCCAACCCCAAGACTTTCCTCATCCTCCACAGCCTCCCATATGCAGTCTTCCACTTAAAACAAAAAAATAGCATTGTGCCTTACCTTGGCGAGAACATTCTATTTCCACATTTCTCCCAGCACTTTCTAAAATTGCTTTGGAGACCCCTGCATGAGAAAATCAAGATGTTTACACACATCAGAATGGTTGCCTCACAGTCTAAACGCTTTCCCCATCATCGAAGGAGTCCTATAACTAGGTATTTCTGATAACGAAGAAAAATTCATAAAAGAACTGTTCCCAATTATGAGAAACCATGTCAAAACAATTTTAAAATTATTAATTAGTATTAACAAGACAAAGTTGTAGAAACCAGTTTGGCTATAGGAACCCTACTTCGTGGGCGCTACTGTGACTATTACACTAGTCAAAATTCTGTAAGTCAAGTACCTGCTTTGAGATTAAATGACTTTGATGTTGAATTTACGATCACATCTGCCTCTTCTTTGCTGATATCTCCAGAGGCTACCTGGAAAAGGATGGGCCCAATCTTCATTTCATACACCCTTAAATCAGGGTGAGAAACAGTCCCATAGAAATCTGACAAGGGAAAAAAAATGGAGTCAGTAACAAGTCAGCAATAGCAAGAATGACTTAGGTTTCATGGTCCTCACCTGTGCCCCACTCAACCTTCTCTTTCTGTCTCTCTGCCCCTCTATGTGATCTCTGGCATTTAACTTGGCCCTGCTTCTGAGCCCCTGATGGTCAGTTTCTGGCAAAGGATTATAAAATATAATATGTATTGAATGTGGACTTCAGTCGCTGACCGAGGTGAATTAGTCGACTTGAGCCTTTCCTTTCCACTGATTACAAGTAAAAACATAGGACAAATAACAAAAAGCCACTCTCGGAGAACTGACACGTTCACAACAGCAGGCAAACTGGGGAAGGGAGTCAAAATTTGAAGAGGCAGCCTCTACTGCTTCCCATTTTGTCTGGCAATTTTTCCCCTTTTATCTCCCAGGCTTGACCCAAGCATGGCCCTCGTTACAGAACCACACAATGAAGACAGGCAGCAAAACTCTCAGAGAATGTCTGTCTTGTGGCCAGAGGACTGAGAAAACGGGTCCCCGTGGGCTGACGAGAACAGCCGAGAAGCCTCATTTTTTCCCATACTTTTCCTTTTAAAATCTAGACCCTGGATAAGGTGCCCTGGATGTAGAACTCCACAGTGACACCACGGGGAGCTAAAACTGAGGGAGATCTACATTCCTGTCCAGAAGAATCAGAAAAAAAAAAAGGGACTTGTGGTCTGAAAAATGTCTATGTGGTACATGAGAAATCCTTGGCTTTTTGTTAGGTCCCCTTCCTACACGCTCTGCTTTGCCCAAGCGCAACCCTGATCACACAAAATTATAAGGCAACAGAACTCGCAGCTTCAACTCTGACAGAACCTTGTCCTTCTGGCCAGAAGACCTGGAAAATAGCCTTCTGCAAGACAGAATGTAAGGGGAATGCTGGGGCAGTGAGCTGGAGAGGGGGATCTCCTGTTCTCTGTATGACCGCACATGGGTAGACCCAAGCTGCACAGCAAAGGCCTTAGGAATGGAACTGATCTTAACCACTGCCGAACTTGTAGAATGAAGCTAACTGACTGGCTGCCTGCTCAAACAAAGAAAACAATGACCATTTTCCAGAGATTTTAACAGGACCTTAGTTGTATAACATAATGTTTAAAATGCCCATTCTTCGGACTTTTCTGATGGTCCAGTGGCTAAGACTGCAAGACCCCAATGCAGAGGGCCTGGAGTTCAATCCCTAGTCAGGAAACTAGATCCCACATGCCACAACTAAGACCTGGCGCAGCCAAATAAATAAATGTTTTTAAAAAATAAAATGCCCATTCTATAATCCAAAATTGCTTGTCACCCAATGAACCAGGAAAATGTGACCAATTTTCAAGTATAAAGACGCTCAGTATAGATGCTAATCTTAAAATGACTCAGATGTTGGAATAATCAGACGGTCTTTAAAGCCTCTACTATAACTACTATAACTCCCTGAGGGCAAAGTAAAAACATTTGAATGCATGAAAATAATCTGGAATGAAAGGAAAAATAGGGATCTCTACAGAGAAATAAGAATCAAATGGACATTTTAGAACTTAAAAGACAATGTTTGAAATTAAAAGTTCACTGGATAGGCTATATATAGTATAGTAGACAGAGAAAAGAATCAGTGAATTTTAGGTAGATTAATAAATGTTATCCAATCTGAAGAACAGAGAAAAAGATGGAAATTAAAAAAAAAGAACAGATCTTCAGAAAAATTATCAGAAGGCTTACCATTTGTGTTATTGAAGCACCAGAGGGAGAGGAGAGAGACCAGTGCAGAAAAATATATTTGAAGAAATGACTGAAAAATTCCCAGGTCTGACGGAAGCCATACATGTTCAGATTTAAGAAGCTTCAGCAAACTCCAAACAGGATAAACTCAAATATACAACAGTAACTTTGACAGAGGAGAAGCATTTGGTTGGTTTTATTTCTTTAAATGTATCTATTTTTGAAAACACTTATCACATCATCCTTAGTAGCCTCATCATCACTTAAAAACCGATTGTACATATTATATTTGCCCAGCCTACTCTTTCACTCCAGATCACATAAATATGACCAGTGTCTTGCATGCTCAGGTATATGGAATATAATTTAATATTTTATTTATCACAAATTGACTTTTTCATAAAAATCATCCTGTTTTACTTCTCACTGAATAGTTATTTAGCAATTATAAATAATTACTCTATTTAAAAGCTTTACTGAACCTTGTGTACTTTCAGCCTTGGAAATTTTGTCAGTGATGATATTTCCATTAGCTCTTCTGGCAAATTCATCTGAGAATGCCTGGAAATACAAATACAGTTGTAACCACCACAATTCTCAGTAGATAAATGAATCTGATTCAGACATTTTTGATCCTACATGCACAAATATTTATGAGAGAACAATTCTCAAAGTATTATTTATTTTCATTATGGACTTTTAAGTTACAAAAACTCATAAACTCTATTTTTAGAAATATACACTATGAAAATTATCAAAGATGTGAACAAAGATATAAATATAAGGATACTGATTACAATGATGTTTGCAACTGAGAAAAAATTAGTTTAAAACTCCAACAGGAAAATGGTTAAATAAATTTTAGTATGCCCATATGCTGGAGGATCACCTGAAGAAGGGCATGCCAATCCACTCCAGTATTCTTGCCTGGAAAATCCCATGTACAGAGGAGCCTGGAGAGCTACAGTCCATGGGGTCACAAAGAGCCAGACACGACTACACAACTAACACTTTTACTTTCATGCTGGAGTATTTGGCAGCCATTATAAATCATATTTTAAAAGAATAGCTAATAGAACAGGGAAATGCTTATTTCATACTATTAAGTGAAAAAAGAATGATATTAAAATACATAGTCCCACATTTAAAGGTTCACATATATAAAAGAAGACTGGAATGAAATATAACTAAAAGAATTTATACATTTTTTGTTCAGTTTCTACAATGAAGATGTATTACTTTCATAATGAGTAAAAGCAAATATTTGCTGTTGTCAAAAATACAGTGTTAAGAGAAAGACAATCACAAGGATCCAGACCCTTCAGTTTTTAACTTATTTGTACCAGGAGAGAAACAGCTAGGGGAGTAGTGTCTTGGGAGTTAGAGGCTGGAATTCCATTTCTTTGCCTGGTAGTGACACACCAATATCATCTCTTTCTTCCTCCTTATTACAAGCAACAGGAAATTTTGTTGGAAATGAACAAGTAACATCTTGACTAAAAGGCTTATACAATAATGGAAAGAGGACCAGACAGAAGTGAGCCAAGTGAGCCTTGGCTATAGAGCCAAGGTCTCAGGCTTAAAGACTACTACAAGCACCAGGCAGGTAAGCTACAGGAGTAGAAAGGTGGACTGGTTTGACTCCTAGACAGTAGCTGCCATTCAACCACAGCCAACTGTTCAGGCTCATATCCATGTCCAATGTGCCAGAATTTTTGAATTTTTAGGTCACAGTGGACATCTGGAGTTTAATATGACATGTTTGATGCTTAAATGCCAGCAACAGATTCAAACTGTTTTAAAAAACAGCCCAAATAAAGCATATCTAGAGGTTCCATTCAGACCACAGGCTGCTGTTTGCAACCTCTGTTATAGTCTCCACCTATAAATATTGCAATAAGTTTTGCTTATTTGGGGACAAATAAAATCAAAGCTTAACTCTCTTTACAATTCTTAAGAGAAAAAGTGTCACAGCCATGTATGGAAAAGCAATATTATTTCCAATGGCAATAACAGTGTCTGTCTAGGCTAACCCCTTTATCAAATACTTGAAGAATTTGAATCTTTAGGAAAGATAACGAAGGCTGAGATTGCACAGAAATAGTGAGTTTTGAGGGTTTAGATCCATGTCATAGGATTCACTTCCTTCAATGAACCCAGCCATTCATTCAAAAACTCAGCATTTCATCTCTCTAGTTCATTTTATGTGTACAAATCTTAGCTCAAGTAATTATGATTTGTAGGAGGGACAGTACATGCTACATACACATTCTGTAATCCATATCACTTTGTACAATGCAAGTCATAGGGAGACTGTTCAAAAAGCCTTTATTGACTAGAAATGACTGTAGTTACGTGGGCCAACTAAATGGACCACATATACTGCTCAGGGGGTTTAGCTGTCTGTTTAGAATTTAGATTTGCTTGCTTCCAGAGTATTTAAAGATAGTAGCTAGAGAGAGAAAAAAGTATGACCTAAAAATTCAGTTGGTCCAATAATATATGGACATCTCTTAGATTGCTAGCTTTAATCTGTTTTTTTTTTTAATTTTACTTTACAATACTGTATTGGTTTTGGCATATATTGACATGAATCCACCACAAGTGTACATAAGCTCCCAAACATGAACCCCCATCCCACCTCCCACCCCACATCATCCCTCCAGATCATCCCCATGCACTAGCCCCAAGCATCCTGTTATTTCTTGCACTATTATGGAACTTTTCAAACATTTAATATCATCTATTCTCCTGGATTCTAGGACTTGGAGGGCAAGAATAATGGCCTCTTATTAAATGCTTCTTGTTCTCCCGTAATGCTGAGTCCAGCAGCTTACTCACAGCTGACGTTCAGCAAATGTGAGCTAGTTGATGAACTCTCTATGACCAAAGATGGTTCTGGTATTTCTGGTCCCAACCATCTTACTACTATGGGGATGTGCTGAGTCCTTCAGTTGTATATTATTTTGACATTCTCCTATTTGTAGGACCACAGAGTACTTTTATATTATGTATTAAAATTTCTATGTTAATATGGAAGGAAATTCTATAGATTAAAGAGATTTAAGGGATATGTCAACTCCATTGCAATACTGGGGCCTTATTTGAATTCTGATTCAAACAAACAAGCTATAAACACAAAATATTTATGAAATACTTTGAAATATGAACATTGACTTGATAATTGATTAAATAAAGGAATGATTGCTAATTTCTTTTACGTGTGAAATAGTATTGTAGTAAGGTTACTTTTTAAAAAGAATCCTAATGTCTAAAACAAATACTGAATCAATTATGGATAAAATGTATATATGGGATCTGCTTCAAAAATAATATGGAAGGAAAGGAAATAAATGGAGATAAAGATGAAACCTACTCGCCATAAGCTGTTAAGTACGAAGATGAATATGGATAAAGGGATTTCATTATACTATGCCTAGTAGTAGTAGTAATTTAATTGCTAAGTCATGTCTGACTCTTGCGACCTCACAGACTGTAGCCCACCAGGCTCCTCTGTCCATGGGATTCTCCAGGCAAGAATACTGGAGTGGGATGCCATTTCCTTCTCCAGGGGATCTTCCTGACCCAGGAATCAAACCCAAGTGTCCTGCATTGCAGACAGATTCTTTACCAAATGAGCTACAAGGGAAGCCAATTGTTTTGTCTATTTTTGTAAATGTTTCAAATTTTTCTTAATAAGAAGTCAAATTTTTTCTATATGCATACATTTGCTTGAAATTTGCCATACTACAACTAGTCCACACTGCTCTTTTACTTTCTTGTATGAAAATACATGAAAGAAACAACCTATGAAACCAAGAAGACACTTGAAAATGTTAGGGCTCAGTTGACAGAATAACCAGCAATAAGCAAGACCGTACCTGAATAGTTTCATGATCACTTGGATGCAACAGAAACCAAACCTCTTGTAAAGTTCTGGATTGATTCTTTCCACTGAAAGTGAATACTTCTGAGGTGATTAACTGAGCAAAAACTTTTTTAGGAAACCCCAGATTTCCTGTTCCTATAGCTGGAAATGCAATTGAGTTTAAAGACAAACTCTCAGTGATCTCCAAACATTTTCTGATTATGTTTTCCATGATCTGAAAAGGACAAAGCACATTCTTACACATTTTTGCCTAGATATTAGAGTTCAAACAAAAAGAACAAGAATTTAGCTACTATGGGATCTCTGTCTATTCCTTTTTACTTTCAACAAAAGGCAGGTTAAGGGCAGTGAGAAGGGGGAAAGAAAAATAGAGGAGTAAATGAGGAAAAGGAAGGAAGAATGTGCGAGACCCTCCAAAAAGATTCAAACTCATTCAGCAATGATGGAAAGAAGCAAAGCAGTTACTGTTCTGATCCTTCGTTCTCTTCCATTCTTCGTGCCTTCACCTTGCCTTCCTCACTAAAGGGTGCTATCTTCAGCAACCCCTCCCTGAGTCCCAGCAATGGTTGAGAACTACAGTAAATTTATATTATTAACTGGTCCTTGGGAGAAGTCAGCTATAGCTCAAAGAAATGGTTCTGAGAATGTGATGTTATTACAGAACAGAAACAGGCAGAGTCCAATCTACTTTACACTGAGAGTTCAAAGAACTACCTAATTTTCTGGAGAATTTAAAACCAGGTCCCACCTTCTGTGAAGACGGTTTGTTATTGCTCCAGTTTGGAGCTACCACGTGAAGCACATGGCGGCAGGGCAGATTGCAGCCACTGGTTTGGAGAACAGTGCCCACATCAACAACAACCCCTTGTCCAGCTGTCTTCAATTCCTCCTGGAGCTTCTGTCCTGCTTTTTCCAAGAAGGCCTTGCAAAGGGGTCCTCTATTGAGCTCAAGATCGGAGGGAATGGAGTTGACAACAACACAGGTCTTAAAAACAAAACCAACAATTTGTTTCAAATTCTAAGAAAAAAGCATTCATCCAGGATTACTATATTTAAGCCCCTGGGCTTGGCACAGTGGGAGACAACTAAGATGATTAAGTTTTCAGAGATTAAAATACCACCTCAAAAGAGAGATACTTATTTCAATAACACTCTAGGACAAAAAGTAGCTGTCAAAAAGCAACACATAAATGGCAGGGACTCATCAAAGGAGTCCAGAGGAAGCACCTTCAGAGGTTAGTGAAGACAGTATGAGTGACACGGTGTCTGAGAAATGGGAATAGCTGCTGCAGGCAGAGAGAAATGGGGAATTCATTCAGGAGGGGCAACAGCATGGGCAGAAGCAGGGTAGGTTGTGAGCAGCAAGCAGATTAGTTTGACCTGCTAGAGAGCTTTCACAGCAAAATAGTAGCAGCCAGGCTAGGAATACTACACAGCAGGGAGACTGCAGGGCCTTGAGTCCCAAGTCAACTGGGCTTCCAGGCATCAGTGAAGAGCCATGGGATCTTTTCCAGCAGGACAGTTAATATGAGCAGATTAATCAGGCAGATAATCAGATTAATCAAGACACCAAGAGAAGATGGGAGAGGGAACGGGACCAAGTGGTTGTCAAAGTTACCCCACAAGGGTCACCGAGAAGTGATGCAAAGCAGATCTGTGGCAGCAGAAGCCACACACCTAAGGCATGGAAGGAATGCCTTACTACTCAGTGTCCACGGTGAATGAGCATCGGAACTCACTCCAATTACTGATCCCTGGCTGAAAGAGATTTCTGTTTATTTACTTGGTTTTTTCAACGAGAAACAAAATTACTTCTCTATTTTGAAATATAGCAATGCACATTCTAATCCTAGCTCTATCATTTGCTTGCTCTGAGACTTGGGCAAAATACTTAGTCCCTCTAAATCTCATTCCTTCATCTGTGAAATGAGAATAATAATCCTAGAGTCTGCCTCATAGCAATGAATGAGAAAATGAATGCCAAGCACTTGGGAGAGTGCCTGGCACATACAACACAGGCAGTGTCAGCTATTATTCTTGTAATTATGATTTAAGCTAACTGTAAGTAAAAATCAAAATTTTTATAACCTCTTTCCATCTTTTGAGCTAAAATGAAAAATATTTTAAACAAAATAACAACTTGAACAAAAAAAGAGGATGACCCACAAGATGGGAGAAGATATTTGCAAATCGTATATCTGTTAAAGGACCTATGTACAGAATATACAAAGCACTCTGAGAATTCAGTAATAAAAAGATAATATAAAAGTGGGCAAAGGTTGTGAATAACTTTTTCTCCAAATAAGATATGCAAATGGCCTTCCCTAAGAAGCTCTGCCCCAAGACTGCTCACCACCCCCCATTTGGGGAAGCACCGCAGGGGACCTTCCAGCACTGTTTGGATGTTACAGCCTGTGTTGAAAAAGTTGCTAAATACAGTCTTTAAAAACACATCACTCCCTGACAGATCTACAAGAACTAGCCCCACACAATACCCAGACCTTCCCCAGATCCACTTCCTACCTTCCTCCCCACGTTCTCTTACTGACGTTGGGAGTTGAGAGCCCCTCAGACTCAGTACACTCCAGATTACTGTCCTCTGTCCCCATCTTATGTGCTAATTTTTCTGTATCTGCTATCAGAGAATTTGACAGGAAATTAATCTTAGATTTGCCAAAGTATGACAGGTGTAAAAGCACTGAAAAAGTACAGAGAGTCATGTAAACATTAGCTATTATTGTGGATTTCCACATTTGCTGGAAACTAGTGATCTGAGTACATTATCAGTTCCCACAAATAACTGACCAGTCTCAATTAGTGAGCACCTTGGTGAAGTAGCCCAGTTTTCTAAGGAAACTTATTTCAAGGCAAGGATGAAGGACATGGGATTCTCCCTTTGATCCTAATCTCCCTTTGGCAGTAGGCTAACTGGAGTTCCCAGCATCCTGGGGGTTATTTTCTAAAAACAGGGGCACTCACTGTAGCATTCTGCACATCTCCTTTCACCAGTCGGATCCTCAGGCCTTCTGGGGTCAACAGACTTGATACATTTTCATGATCTTTCCTCTTGTCGGACTGGGCTGCTGCTGGTAAACTGGGCAGGGAAGCAACATCAGGCAGGGTGTCTTTAAATATACTTTTGGCACATTCAGCAAAGGCCTCAACAGTCTTCTCAGCTATATCCACAAGGTAAATCTCTTTCAAGGTGGATCCAACTTTCTTACACTGGACCCATTCCTTGATCGCCAAAACAATGGTCTCCACACACTGGGACAGAGGAAAGCTTAAGGTTCTGGAACTAATAGCAGGGATGGCTATGGATTGGTACTCGTGTTTTACAGCCAAATTAAGACTTTCTTTCACAGCGGTCTTTAGCTGCCACACACATTTCTGGGCCTCATCACTCTCCCTCTGGGGCCCCACTGCGTGGATCACATGTTGGTAAGGAAGCTTTCCTGCTTTCGAGATGACGGCACAGGGAGGTGAGATCTTGCCCTTTTCCTTCAATATCTGGTCACAGTCTTCTTGAAGCTCAGGGCCAGCTGCTCCTAGAAGAGCAGCAGCCAGCGCCCCCCTGGGCTTGAGTTCCTCATTGGCCGCATTCACCACCACCTGGACGGGAAAGTGTGCCAAGTCGCCTTGCTGTACAATTAGCGAGACTCCAGGAGCTAAATCTGTCTGAAATAAGCACCTCTGCCCATCAGTGCCGCCTCTCGCCTTTTCTTCATCTTTCTCCAGTTCAATAAAACAACCAAATAATCTTCTGACCTCACTTTTATAATACCGTGCTTTATCTTGGAAGAACTGACCAGCTCCTGGTTTATCAATATGGATGCTTTTAACACACACCGAATCCAAGGCTTGTCTGACAATTTTCATTCCCTCCAGGACGTCGGTCTTTGGTCCAATTAGTGAAATGCCTTTTTGCTTGTTCTCAGGATTAAACTTTACCTCAACATTCATCCTCCTTATATTTAGCCAGATTTGCTTTTCTGCTTTTAAATAATCAACAATTAAGGAACTCTTTACTTCAGTCCATCTCTCTATTTTTGTGTGCTTTTCCATGAAGTCAAAAAGCAGGTCGTAGACTTTACTTACTTCTTTTACACAGCCTGCAATGATGACCTGGGCTGCAGTTTCTGAAGTTACCTCCTGGATCACTACAGTCTTTGAGGAGGAATTGTGTTTCTTACACAAATTTCCAGTGAGCCCTTTCCAGTTCTTGCCGTTAAGGACTTCCCTGTCCTTAACATCAATGCACTTACAAATTAAGGTGCTGCACATTTGGTTTTCAGCTTTCACAAGGACTTCAGAAGAGAAGCCAGTTAAGAGGACGGTTGTGCCCTCTAGCGTGTAAACTGCAAGAATGTTCTGCGCTGTAAAGAGAGACTTAGAGAATTCTGCACAGTCAACCTGTTGCAGAAACTGGAAAACCTTAGGGTGAACATGAATGTTTCTCTGAACCATGGTGTATACCTTTTCCTGGATTTCACACTTTACTTTATACACTTCTGCAGGGAGTCCTTTGAAGCACATGTGTTGAGAGGCTTCATCATAATAAATTTCCACCTCTGGGCACTCCGTGTGGAGCTGCTCTTGTATGCCACTGTGCAAAAGAAGTGAATACTTGCTTGAAGTAATGGCCAGTTTTTGTTTCAGACTTTGCTCTTCTCTTTTAATATTTTGGATGGTGCTTTCTATTAAGTCCTTGATCTGTGGGTAAATGTTCTGTACATCGTCTGACTCCCCCACTAAGGTTACAATGCTTGCAAATGCATCAAATTCAATCAAAATCCTATCATCTTCTAAACTGTCTTTAATGATGTCCCACACTGTTGGATCCACTTTAAATGAGGTCACTGTATATTTAGACCTGATGTCAGAGAAAAGTTTGGAAACATCTTTCCGCCAAGTCTTGACTCTTAGTCTTCCTTCACTGACTAATGTGGCTGCAGGTCTGATGATCACTTCACTGTTGCGCTGGCACCACGTCAACTCACAGTGACAACATCTCATTTTATCATGTATCTCCTCAGTCAGATTCTTTCTCTGCAAGAATTTCCATAAGGAAAGATCCAGTGGTTCTCTGAATGATGCCGGAAGCTTGATCAGAGGTGTCTCCTCCCCATACAAGGCTGTGCCCAAAGAAGGATAGTATGGAAACACAGAGAGTGGCATATTATTGAGGGCAAGTTTCTTGGTCATGATGGTGTCCATCACTTAAAGGAAAGAAATAAAATAAATTCAGTATAATATGTTTCAGAAGCAAAAACAAGCAACCACATTTTCCTATTCTGGAGAAAAAAAAATCCTAATGTTGGTAAGAACTTTGATGTTACAACATGCTTTTAAAAAGCAGCACTACTCCCAGAGTGCTCAAATATAAATTGATATGTATTAATACTACACAGGTATTCCTTGTGTCATGGAGTAACTACTTTCCAGCCAAGAGCACTCTATGCTGAAATTCTGTTAGGTAAATTTTATTCTGTTAAGTAAATTCTATGATAACACTAATGTATATTATTACCACCAGGTTAAGAAAGAGAGAGGAGTTTGGTCACAAGCATGAGGAGGGTGTTTGCTCCAGTGTGAAGATTATTTTTGTTCTTAAAGCAAAGCTCATCTAGGAATCATGTTATTTCTTTCTTTCTATAATTTCTTCCTGTACAGTTACAGAAATTTAATTTCATATATGATTTTGATTCCATTAATACTCCTAAGAGGTGGCGCATAATAATAATTATCATAATTTACTATGTGTCCGACAATATTCTAAGTGGTTTATGTATATAACCCTCACAACAACCTTTTGAAGCAGAGACACTATTGTTATCGTCCTTATTTACAAATGATAAAACTGAAGCTAGGAGATGTTAGATAACTCAAATAGGGTCACACAGACTGAAAATGGGGCTTCCAGGTGGTGCAGTGGTGAAGAATCAGCCGGCCAATGCAGGAGACTCAAGAGATTCAGGGTTGATCCCTGATTCAGGAAGATTCCCTGGAGTAGGAAATGACAACCTGCTCCAGTATTCTTGCCTGGAAAATTCCATGGATAGAGGAGTCTGGTGTGCTACAGTCCATGGGATCACAGAGTCGGACATGACTGAGCACACACACAGACTGTAAATATTTGAGCTAAGATTCAAGCCAGTGTCTTAAGCCCAAAGCCCATGCTCTTGCCCCTCTTCCAGGGGTTCCAAACCACGGTCATCCTCATGGTCATCAGACAACCCAGCCCCAGAGACTCTGATTCAGTAAGTCTTGCATCTCCCTTGTCCCTGCTCTAATGCCCTTCCTGTCACATCTACTGGGACATCTACTGGGGTATGTGTGTGTGTGTGTAGAGGTTACATCTACTGCGACATCTACTGGGGTGTGTGTGTGTGTGTGTGTGTGTGTGTGTAGAGGTACTCCTCTCCCCATGCCCCACTTCACTTTGTGTTTCGTTGTTAGACAGGTACAAGGGGTCTAAGCAGGAAGGGAATTAGAATGAGCTCCAGTAGCAACTTGGATTAAAGCAGTATCTTGTGAAAAGACGTCAAAAATAACTTCACCTTGTGCACAATCGGCTCCCTAGCCTGAAGCCAGACCTAATGAAAAGAACATGACCTTTGCAGGCTCAGACACATGGCTTCAACTTCCCACCACGGCCTGGAATAGGCTCTGAGTACCAGTGAGTATCCCCATGCCAAGACTGCACAGGTACAATTTAATCTGATGCTGAAACATTCCTCTGAGGTAAGTAGTAATGGGAGCCCTATATTATAGATGGAAAACAGAGAATTTTGTGGGTTAAAGTAACTTCCCCAAGATCACAAAGCTAGTAAGCACCAAAGCCAGGCATTTGAACTCAGGTCTGTCTGACCCAAGAACCATCAACGATTTCACGTTTATGTGCCTTAAGATCACCATACTGTTTTCCTCCTCTGTTTAAAAAAAAAAGGTAACTATATAACTGCACAGATTCTTATGAGGATTCAGCAAGATACTGTGACAGAAATCACAACAAAAGATCTCATGTACAACAAGCGTTCAGGAAAAGTGCCCTTCCTGACAGGGTGGGATATATGGAGAGTGACATGGAAGCATACATCACCACACGTAAAACAGAGAGCCAAATGGAATTTGCTGTATGACTCAGGGAACTCAAACCAGGTCTCAGTGACAACCTAGAGGTGTGGGATGAGGAGGGAGGTGCGCGGGAACGTAAGGAAACCTATGGCTGATTCATGTTGATGTTTGGTAGAGTATATAATACTGTAAAGGAATCATCCTTCAATTAAAAAAAACCATTTTTTTAAAGAGTGTCTTCCTTACGGTTTTGAGAATTGAATTCTGTGAAGCCGAACAAAATAATTTTAGATAAGGAATAACATAATTTTAAATCCAGCTTTATCTACAGTTTGCCTCATTATTAACTCTTTGTAAATGGTAAAATATCCTCCAAGAAAAATTAATGTTCCAGATGCAGAGGAGATTGGGGGAAAGTGGAGAAGTTAGCACAGAACTGAACTGGTGCCAGTTCAATTCAGTCGCTCAGTTGTGTCCGTGTCGGGAGCCGTGTTAGGGATTACTGACAAAATGGGGGCACGGCCCCAGACCCCTCTCCTCATTCTGCAGGCACGGACCCCGGATGAAGGAGTTAGGCCTTGTAATTCTGACTTGTTTTTTCCTCTCCTCGGCTGAGTTGACTGAAAAGGAATATTAAGGTGCTTATTGTTCTCGAGAGGAGCATGAGAAGGCACAAAGCCTTCTGCAGCTATGCTCAGAGAATAATTCATAAAGTTAATCACTGGCATTTGTTTAAGGACTTTTACAAAAGAGTGTTCCAGGATGAGCACAGAGGCCACAGCTTGAGGCCATGGGAGGGACTGCTATCTGAAGCCTATTTATGAGGAAAATGTTTATGGCAAAGGAGTTTACTGAATTTAGGGCTTAGAAATAATTAAAATAGTTAGAAGTTAAAGATTTAAGGAATGTTGTAAAGTTAGCATATTTTACTATAGCTTATAGAAGTTAGGAATTTTTAGAGACACTATAGCTAGAAGCCTTTTTAAGAGATAGTGAGATCAGGATGTTAGGGGCAAACAGGATTTAGGAAAATGAGTAGTAAACTGAGGAATGTAGCATGAGTTACAATGTTAACTATAGGACATATTAGAGGAAGTAGATAATAGATGGTAAGGCTGATTCCCAGAGAATCACTGAAGCAGGAACTCTGTTTGAAGAGCAACAATGATTTACGGACACAATAAATCTGGGTGAGGGGGAACTGAAAATGCCAAACCTCTGACCTAATACTTTTGTAAAAGTATAAAAGAAAATCTTAAACTTGAAATAAATAGGCAGTCCAAGAAAACTGAGGGGCTGTCTCATTCACCGACACCGTTCATCTCTTCAGGTTGAATCCCTGGCTGCTAGAGCTGGACTCCGGCATGTCCGATTCTTTGTAACCCCATGGACTGCAGCAGGCCAGGCTTCCCTGTCCATCACCAACTTCCAGGGCTTGCTCAAACTCATGTCCATCGAGTTGGTGATGCCATCCAACCATCTCATCCTCTGTCATCCCCTCTCCTCCTGCCTTCAATCCTTCCCAGCATCAGGGTCTTTTCCAATGAGTCAGTTCTTCCCATCAGGTGGCTAAAGTATTGGAGCTTCAGCAACAGTCCTCCAGTGAATAATCAGGACTGATTAGGATTAACTAGTTTGATCTCCTTGCAGTCCAAGGGACTCTCAAGAGTCTTCTCCAATACCACGGTTAAAAAGCATCAATTCTNTCAGGTGGCTAAAGTATTGGAGCTTCAGCAACAGTCCTCCAGTGAATAATCAGGACTGATTAGGATTAACTAGTTTGATCTCCTTGCAGTCCAAGGGACTCTCAAGAGTCTTCTCCAATACCACGGTTAAAAAGCATCAATTCTTCGGCACTCAGCCTTCTTTATGGTCCAATTCTCACACTCATATGTGACTACTGGAAAATCCATAGCTTTGACTAGACAGATCTTTGTAGGCAAAGTAATGTCTCTGCTTTTTAATATGATGTCTAGGTTTGTCATAGCTTTTCTTCCAAGGAGCAAATGTCTTTTAATTTCATGACTGCAGTCACCATCTGTAGTGATTTGGAGCCCAAGAAAATAAAGTCTGTTACTGTTTCCATTGTTTCCCCATCTATGGTGCCAGACTCAGATTCATATCTGGCTCTGTTACTTGCTGTGTAAACTTGCTCAAGTTATTTGACCTTCCTGTGCCTCAGTATTCTCAGATCGCAGTAATTTAATAGCAGTACCCATTAGCAGTGTCTATGTAGCACCCTGTAGAGCTATGCAAATATAAGTCATAATCAGAAGAAGGCACAGGCAGAGAAAGGGAAAATCAGTGTATCTCAGGCACAGAAAATGGGAAATGAGTGAGTTTTGAACAGGAGGTATGGTCAACATAGTCAGATGTTGCAAAGAGGTCAGGGCAAAGAGTAACCTTTGAGAGTGCCCTTCAGATGTGGTCTGCTGCTGCTACTGCTGCTAAGTCACTTCAGTCGTGCCCGAACTGTGCGACCCCATAGATGGCAGTCCACCAGGCTCCTCCGTCCCTGGGATTCTCCAGGCAAGAATACAGATATGGTCTAGCATAAAATAAACCTGAATAAAAATAGTTCCCAATATTATACATACATAGGTAGCATAGGCATTCTGAGGACACACCCAAGATGCCCTCAAGATGCTTGAAAGCTTCATAGCTGTCAACTCTCAGCTTACATGAAGTTAACTTGCAGAGTAATAGCTTTATGTAGCTTTCTCCCTGGGCCAAAGGCCAGACAGAGAGTTTTAAAGCACAGGCAACAGAAGCTCTTCTTTTGTCCCTTTGCCCAAGGAACACTAGGTCTTCCACTCCATTTTATCCAAACCATACCTTCACTGCAATTTCCCAACACATAAAAGCTAAAAGGAGTTTCCTCCAAGTACTCCCCATGACACAGTTTAAGTGGAATTCTGAAAGAGATGGGCATACCAGACCACCTGATCTGCCTCTTGAGAAACCTGCATGCAGGTCAGGAAGCAACAATTAGAACTGGACATGGAACAACAGACTGGTTCCAATAGGAAAAGGAGTACGTCAAGGCTGTATATTGTCACCCTGCTTATTTAATTCATATGCAGAGTACATCATGAGAAATGCTGGGC
>SJYV01041225.1:640396-660143 GCA_006410875.1 Neotragus pygmaeus | reverse complement strand
AAAAAAAAAAAAATCATCAAACATTCTTGACATTCACACTTCCTAAATGTAGATGTCAATTTATAAAAATGAAAGAGCCTTTCTCTTAGCAACAAAATGTAAAAAATCCTTTAAAACGTTCTCATAGATATGGATAAAATATATATGCCTTCTCATCATTTCTTGGTAGCAAGAAATACCAGACATTGTGTTCTCATATACCTGCTCTCGGGCTTCCTTGGTAGCTCAGGCAGTAAAGAACCCGCCTGCCAAATGCAGGAGGCAAAAGGTTGGGGAGATGCCCTAGAGTAAGAAATGGCAACCCATTCCAGTATTCTTGCCTGGAGAATCCCATGAACAGAGAAGCCTGGCGGGCTACAGTCCATGGGGCTGCAAAGAGTCGGACACAACAGAATAACATACACACACACATACCTGCTCTCTAGAGCTGGGTATGTTTTTACTTAGGAATACAAAACTGAATCTTCACTACATCCAAGATTTCCAAACCTGGGAAACTCCTCCTGAATTCTGCAAAATTAGAATATTCAAGGTGGGGCCGGAATCTAAATTATTAAAGCTCCCCATGTGATTCTCTGGATCAGTCAGGTTTAGAATTTATTGGATTAACAAGTGTTGGCAGGGAAACCAGGGCAGGTGCCCACTGTCAAGAGCTCAGGATGTATGGACGAGGAGACTGAGCAATCTGACACTGGGTCCCGGATCCATGGGGATCCTAGAGCCCTCTATCAGCTGCCATCTTCACCAGCCATCTCTTTCACTGATGGGGACAGCAGATCTCGCCAGGATGTTGACTTGGCACAGAAAGTCTATACCCTAGAATGCCCAGCCTGCCCAGAAAAGCTGAATTCTGAGAAACATTGTTACAATTAACTCTGCCCTGGTATCAGTCAGAATCTTCTAAGGATCACTGACACAACTCACCGAGAGCTCTCTGTCAGACTCAGAGAAGGCACCACCTCGGAAGAGGTAGCAATCCTGTTCTCAGTGCACAGAAGGCTCTGTGGAGCGTGGCCTGGACTTCCCTCATCAGTCACTTTTAAAAATTACCCACCATTAAGTTTTACTTCCCTCCATTCCATAAAAAAGGACCCAATAGCTAGAGAAAGCCAGGATCTAAATTGAAACCACAAAATAAAGAATACTCTTCCTGAGAAGAAAAAGACTAAACAATAGACATATGTAAAAGAGTAGACATATGTTAACAGTAGACATTTCTTTTTACCACATATGTACTATGTGGTAAAAAGAAAGAAAGAAAGAAAAAAAAAACTCTCATAACACCTAGTAAAATACTCTAAAAATCTCCAATGGGGAAAATAAAAACTAACTTTAATATTAACATGTTCTTCTTCCCTCCTCCCCTCGCAAATTTCATCATTAAACATTTCACTTCATTTAATGTTTTTTAAAACATTTTACAGATGTTTCATGTTAGTTTCAAATACTTAAGCCCTTGAAAAATGCCTCCAGAGATTTGCTATAGATTCCTTCAAAATCTGGACATTTCCCTTCCAGTCATGTATAGGGGGACAAACCCCATAATCCACACATTTATGAGACAATGGGACTATCTGGACCATTCTCGAGGAAACTGGGTTAGCAGTCTACATAGTTGTGTTTCCAGACTGTGCAATGGGAATGATGGACAGAGCCACTTTTATACTTATAATCATCTGGGCTTTTCATTCTAAAGCCACTGCTACTATTATTTACTACAAAGACCCAGCCTGCCCAAGCATACTTATTAAAGAACGCTCACATGCACAGGTGTGTGTTTCCATTGCCGCCTTTCATCAGCCCTACTCCTGACAGGTGTTCAGTGAATCAAACAGTCAAAGGAAAAACTGCCTTTAACTGCAAACACCATAGATAAGGGTCACATGGGGATCATATTTTGCTAATTGGTACTGAACATGGTCTTTCCTCAAGCTCTTCAATGGTCCTCAAGCCGTGGCTATTTTAGCAGGAACCATTCATCCTGTTGGCTACCAAGAGTTTCTAGTTAATGAGACTCAGATGTGCATCTGAATCCCTCCCAGCAAATAACAAGTAATTAAATTAAAAGCAGGCATACTATGAGGAGGATCACCTCTTCAAGTTACCTTCTAATTTGGGTTCCCAGACCATGAAAAGCTGAGAGTGTAGGAGCAAAGTGACCATGGTTTCAGGGTTTTCTCAGGTGGCCAAGTAGGCACAAAATGAGGCTCTTTTAGATTTGCCAGAGCCAAATTCCTAATGCTGCACTCAATCCAATCAGCTTACTAAAGAGTTCATCAGGGAACTACTGACCCTGTCCTTTTACAACGCACTAGGCAACTAGGAAAGCCAGAAAAATAACAACCTTAGATACGCAGATAATACCATTCTAATGGCAGAAAGTGAAGAGGAACTACAGAGCCTCCTGATGAAGGTGAAAGAGGAGAGCGAAAAAGCTGGCTTGAAACTCAACATTCAAAAACTAAGAACATGATATCTGGTTCCATCACTTCATGGCAAAGAGAAGGGGAAAAAGTGGAAACAGTGACAGATTTCATTTTCTTGGGCTTTAAAATCACTGCAAACAGTGACTGCACCCATGAAGTTAAAAGACACTTGTTTCTTGGAAGGAAAGCTATGACAAATCTAGCTACTGCTGCTGCTAAATCGCTTCAGTCATGTCCGACTCTGTGCGACCCCATAGAGACCAGCCCACCAGGCTCCCCCATCCTAGACAGCATGTTAAAAAGCAGAGACGTCACTATGGGTGTGAGAGTTGGACCATAAAGAAGGCTGAGCACCAAAGAATTGATGCTTTCGAACTGTGGTGCTAGAGAAGACTCTTGAGAATCCCTTGGACTGCAAGATTAAACCAGTCAATTCAAGAGGAAATCAACCCTGAACATTCACTGGAAGGACTGACGCTGAAGCTCCAATACTCTGGTCACCTGATGCAGAGAGGCAACACTTTGGAAAAGACCTTGATGCTGGGAAAGATTGAAGGCAAAAGGAGAAGGGGGCAGCAGAGGATGAGATGGTTAGATAGCATCACCAACTCAATGGACATGAATTTGAGCAAACTCTGGGAGAAAGTGGAGCCTGGCATGCCACAGTCTGAGGGGTCACAAAGAGTTGGACACAACTTAACACCTGAACAATAACATGGCAACTGAAGACCTAGGACCTTGACTCCTAAGGTTTCACTGTTTAGTGGACAGAAGAATATTTCATGACCCCAGTAAGACTGACATAATGCTTGAAACCAATCTGAAACATGTTGGTGTTGATGTTTCTTCAGAGTTAAAGCTGTTAAGGAATATATTAGTTGACAAAGGGAAGCAATTATTGAAATGATTTTATTTTTATAATTTTGCACCTTGTTCAAATTTTTGAAAGTGTCTTGAAGCCCACACTTCTATTTGAAAAACACAAAGAAAAATATAGTATCACAAAAACAACAATCACAGACCTGTCTCTTATACACATNGCAATTATTGAAATGATTTTATTTTTATAATTTTGCACCTTGTTCAAATTTTTGAAAGTGTCTTGAAGCCCACACTTCTATTTGAAAAACACAAAGAAAAATATAGTATCACAAAAACAACAATCACAGACATTTTAAATGATAAAAATTAAAATGTGAACATAAATATTTCTCTCAGAAATCTATAAGGAATAATCAAAGCACTATTATTTATATTTATTACTTTTTCTATAAAGGCTCACTGTGCTTTCTTGGTTCTACACAATACTGTAAATTAATCCTACCATAGGCTCTTCTAGTACTCAAATATCTCTTCCGCAAAGAGTGTTATCTATGTTATCTATCTTCACTTGGCAATATCACATATTTTTAATGTAAAAGAAGTCAACATGGAGCCCGAAAGGAAAAACACAGTAACTGAAATAAACATTTCCTCAGTGGGTTTAACAAAAGGCTGCAGATGGTAGCAAAAAGAGTCAATGACTTGAAGATAAATCAACAGATATTGTACAACTGACAAAGAGAAAAAAAGAAAAACATAAAGCAAGCCTAGTGATTTGTAGAACAATATCTGAAGTCTAACATACATGTAATTGGAGTCTCAGAGGAAAAAAGAAGGGGATAATGAGATGGAAAGACATTTGAAGACATATGGCTAAATATCTTTCAAATTTGGTTAAAAGTATAAATTTACATATCTCAGAAGCTAATTCAAACCCCTAAGCTGACCCCAAAACAAAAAGCAAAATGCTGGTTTTAAATCCAATCATATTGATAAATGCAACATATGAGAATGAGTAAAAATCCCAACTAAAGGATATTTTCTAGAATGGATAAACTGCAAGGCCGTTATACTCAGACCATAAGATTCACACTTTAAATATAAAGTCACATATAAGTTGAAAGTAAAAATAGGACTATATATGTATTTTATACATATATATATAGATATATATACACACACAGGCATAAATATGTGTGTGAGTATATGCATGAGATACTATTAAGAAAGAGTGTATTTATATAGACTTTAAGACAAAGAGCATTGCTAAAAATATAAAGTGAGATTTCATAACAAAAGCCAGGAAATTTTTTCAAGAAGACACAACAATTTCATATGTGTGTGCACTTAATAAAAGATGTTCAAAATATATAAAGCTAAACTGAAAGGACTGAAAAAAACTGAAAGACTGTCTGTCATAATTGGAGATTTTAAAATCTTTTTTTTTTCAGTAATTGATAGAATAACTAGACCAAAAATAGTAAGGTTAGAGATGATCTCAGCAACACCATGCAATACCATGATATTCCAACACAACACAATACCACTCGACTTCACAACTGTTGCATGGAGCATTCACAGAGCACATGGAATGCTCAAGTTAGACCACACACTAGCCTAAAAACAAGCCTAAATTTTTTTCCAAAGACCAAAATCTTAAAGAATATGTTCTCTGGTAGCAAGAGTATTTAATCAGACATCAATGTTGATAAACTATCTGGAAAAGATGCAGGTATTTGGAAAATTAAACAATATATCTCTAAACCCATTAAGAAGAACATCACAAGAAGCAAATAGTTTAAAATATGATACAAATACTACACTCAGAAATTTGTGAGAGTCAACTACTAAAGTTGTTGTTAGAGATTTATCATTGTAAATACCAGGCTTATTCTTAAAAAGAAACATTTACACTCAGTAATCTAAATTTCTACTTTAAGAAGCCTAATAAACAAAATGGTTCCATTAAAGTTAGTATAAAGACTGTCTCTTATACACATCTATCTNGAGATTTATCATTGTAAATACCAGGCTTATTCTTAAAAAGAAACATTTACACTCAGTAATCTAAATTTCTACTTTAAGAAGCCTAATAAACAAAATGGTTCCATTAAAGTTAGTATAAAGAACATAGTTGTTGTTTTTTAATCCCAAGTCAATAAAATAAAAAATAAATAACAAAAAAGTTAACAAAGGCAAAAGTTGGTCATTTGAAGACATTAATAATATTGATAAATATCTAGTAAGATCGGTAAAAGGGAGGTAGGGAGAAAGAAACAGAATTTATATTATCAAAGAGGGGATATCATTACAGATCTAGAGAAATTAAAAGGTAATAAAATAGTTTGAACAATTTTATGTCAATAAATTTGAAAAAGTAGGTGAAAAACACAATTTACCAAAACCAACCCAAGATGAAATAGAAAATGTTATATAGGCATAAATACTTTTCTCCTGCAGTGATACTGAATGTTCAAAACAACAATCATTACTTAATAAGTCAGAAATCTGGACACAGGGTAACTTAGCTAGGTCCTCTGCTCATACTGCTGAGGCCTTACAAGATGAAAACCAATGTGTCAGCTGGGCTGGGCTCCTACCTGGCTGTTCTGGGTAAGATTCCACTTCCAAGTTTTTATAAGTTGTTGGCAGAATTCAGTTGTTTGTGGTTACAGGACTGAGATCCCTATTTCCTTGATATATAGCCTTCTTTAAGCCAACAATCCTCATGCTTCAAAGTTGTGACTTCCCCTTCTGCCACATCTCTCTGACTCTAGCAAGAGAAAATTCTCTGCTTTTATTGGCTCAGGTAATTAGATTGGACCCACCTGAGAATCAGGTCAATCTTATTTTAAAATACATAGCATGACTTACATTTGCAAAGGCTCTTTCATTATGTAACATAATTTACTGGTGTGTTCCATAGATTAGGCCACAGACATCTCAGCATGGGGTATGGAGAAGGCTATTCAGCTACATCTATTTCTGCTTTATTGACTATGCCAAAGCCTTTGACTGGATCACAATAAACTGTAGAAAATTCTGAGAGAGATGGGAATACCAGACCACCTGACCTGCCTCTTGANACTATTGACTCCATTCCAGTTACTTTCAAGAGTTCTGGCCTTAGGGCCATTGTCAAGATTCAGTGTGAAGCAACTATTCAACAAAGAACCTCTTCTTCCAACTCTTAAAGGGGTCAACTTAAGTATCTTGTTGAAGACCACCCCAATTCCTGGCTGGTTACTACAATTAGAGTCAGGCTAAGGTTACAACAGGTTTAGTAAATGCATCTAAAATCTCCTGGGTTGAAGACCACCCCAATTCCTGGCTGGTTACTACAATTAGAGTCAGGCTAAGGTTACAACAGGTTTAGTAAATGCATCTAAAATCTCCTGGTGGAGTGAGGCTGATTGGCTCTCCCTGAGTACATACTTGGAGCATTAAGCAAATCCGAAACAGTGCTAACAAATCAGTTAAGACAGAGTTAGGCTGAAATCTATGAAACCATAAGAAACACAGAATTGATTAATTCCAGAAATCGTACAGATATAAATGTACTACAAATATAAAACCACTTTCTAGTACAAAATTGAGCTTGAAGGTACAGCATGCAAGGAATCTTTCCAGAAACAGATAAGGGTTTAGGAAGTCACAGTGAACAAATACTGGGAGTTAGGTGAGCCATATCTGAAGAAGACAAAGCAGAACCTCCTCTAAAGAGACAAAAATTCCTGTCTCATAAGAAGCAGGAGCTTCTCAGCCATGCATACGCTATTCTACAGTTTAATAGTACATCCATATTAGGCAGAAACAACCTATACATCCCAATCCAGGCATTTTGCCAAGTTAAGGCAGATCTCGTCCCAGAGCCATTTTCAGAAAAGGAAAAGTTGCAAAAATCTAAACATGTTCTTAAGAAAATTTCAATTTTAGAGGACAATATTTAAACTTTTCTTGGGAACTCCTCTTCCCTAAGGTTTGGATATATGGATCACCTTCTCTTTCCCACTTGGCCATTCAGCCCAGTCCATCTTCCTCCCATTTAGAACAGCATGCTTAACCAGGAAAACTCATGTCTTGTCAGGCGGCACACAGGCCAACACCCAGACACAAGTCACGTAGCAAAGTCCGCAACAGTTACTGGATTGCTGGCTGTTTACTACAGCAGATGGGATAAGTGCCGACCTGGAGGGCTGCATTCATATCCTGCACCCAGTGTTCAGAAAGCAGTGCCAACTGACTTGGCTGCACACAGCTCCCACTGTCACATCATATCCCTGTTTCTCAACAGGTGATTGGGCACAGGTAGAGTCTAAAGGTCACTTCATCCACCTACAGGTACCTCTTTATCCTCCCATCAATTGCAAGATACTCTCATCCCCACAGAGAGTTGTTCCCTTCCTTCTGATCTGAACCCTTAGAACTCAAGAGGCAGCCATTGAGCAGATGGCTGAGAGGATGGAGATGATGCAGCCCAAAGCATCTCTCAGCTGAGCAAACCCTGCCTTATGAAGTCAAGAAGAGAAGGGTGACCTCTGCAATGCAAAGTGTTTAGTAAAAACAAAACTGCCTGATAAATGAAAGTTACCTGATTCTTCAAGCTTTTCTTTGGTCTTGGATTCCTGAAATCAAACAATAAAGTCACATTAATACATTACTAATAACTTATTTACATTAAGAAAGTGTCCCTAGTCTAAAGATGTAGGGTCTACAGAAATGATAACTAAAAACTCAGGCAACAATGCTATTGAATACACCTCATATTTCATGGCATATCCACTTAGCACACAAATCACCAGTAAAAACGAGTCACAAAACTCCAAAGGAACACCAAATGCTCGTGGTAAGACCTAAATCAGAGAAATAATGCAGCTCATGTTCTTTTCCCCATTGAACAATGAATGTTTTTTAATTCAATACTAAATATTGAACGTTTAGTATTAACAAGCACTAGGCCAAGTGCTTTACTAAGACTGTGTCATTTAATCCTCACAAACAATCCAATAAACCAAAGAGGTCAACACTATTACTATCCCATTTTACAACTGAGGAAATACTTAACATATGGAGTATAGATCACTCGCCCCTCTAAACCATGTGAAAATAAAACAAATATGGCAAGTTCCAAGTTATTAAGTACCTAGGATGAACGGACCCAAGATTTTACATCTCAAACCATCACTATGGTAGCCCCTCAATCTTGAATTTTCAAAACAACAAAGAGTGCTTCCTCTCCTATTACCCCATCACCACTCTCACTCCCTCCACATCTATAAATTGCTTTTCTCACCCCAGTGCGAGTTATACTTCTCATTCCACTACGTTTTCCTCGTCGTGGTTCCCATCCCCACATACCTCGGGAGAACACCCGACTTCCCTTGTAATTACCACTATACTTACCTTTGTGGGAATTTTCCCCTCCTGGACTTCATCTGGGACTGTGGGAATCTGGACAGTTAACTTGAATGTTCCTTTTCCCGGCCATTCTAACTCGTGGCTCTCTCTCTCCAGAACTCGCTGCCGAACTGAAATTTTTTAGAAAAGCTGTTAAGCAATCTTTATTAACAAAATTATTCTATGATTTACATAGGTTTCATCATCATCTGTCAGTGACTTGGTCACCTTCTCAAGAGAGGCTGTGTATGATGAAAAGAGGAAAAGTTTAGCAAGCAGACACAGATATGAATTCTATCTCTAAATTTCCTTTTCTTTTAACCCTGAGCATGTTCCTGAATAAGCTTTACTGACAAAAATCTCAGTCTTCTTGTCTATTATTAATGAAGACTGTCTTATGTGTTACATGGATTAGACTGAAGAAACATTATAAAGAACTTAATACAGTACCCTGCGCTCAGTGGGCACTCAGAAAGGTAGCAATATTTATTCTACAATGAAGGGAAAGAATTAAAGCATCTCTCACTGTGAACTACTGATACTAAGATGTGACATTATGAAAGCCATGTTTCAGGAAAGTGGCTCAGCTGACAATGAGCAGAAAGGACAGCAGCCCTCTTCAAAGGGTGTTTCCATCAATTATTTAACCTGTGATAAGAGCCTTACATAGGATAGTAAAAGGAAGAGCAAAGGAGGGATGGGAAAGATTCTTACAAAATACAAAAAAGAATTAGCACATTTGGTAGCTGAGCTGTAGTGCAAAAAAAAAAAAAAGAACAGTGGACATAAGTTTAAAGACCTTGATTCAAATTCCAACTCTGCCATGAAGTAGCCGAGTCACTGAGAAAATATTTTAGCTTCTTGAGTCTGTTTCCTCAAGTGAAGCAGTGTCTGTGAATGAATTTTGTAACACTCATAACGGCTATGTAAACGTAAGTTACAATAATAAGAAGGAGCAGCTAGAGAGAGAAAAGGAAAATGAGAGACCATGGTATCCGACGATGGAGAACAGGGAGTGGGTGAGTTTAGAGGGGAAGGCATGGCCGACATAGTCAGGTGGCACAAAGAGGTCAGGCTGAAGGAGAACCTTTGGGGGTGCCTGCAGTCACAGGCGTGGCTCTATCATGGATGCTGGGCTGCCATGTTGCATTTTGACGTGGTTGCCTGCTGAGGCCAAAGATATAAGCAGAATCTTTCATTAAGAAGGGTTTGAGGGGCGTCCCTGCTGGTCCAGTGGTCAAAAATCTGTCTGCCAATGCAGGGAACACAGGTTTGATCCCGGGTTTGGGAAGATTCCGCATGCCGTGGGGCAACGAAGCCCATGTACCACAGCTATTGAGCCTGAGCTCCAGAGCCCTGGAGCCACAGCTGCTGAGCCCACATGCTTCAGTTCCTAAAACCGGAGCACCTAGAGCCTGTGTTTCACAATAAGAGAAGCCACGGCAACTAGAGAAAGCCCATGTACAGCAATGAAGACCCAGTGCAGCCAAGAAAAAATATATTTTTTTGAAAGGTCTTGAGTAGCTTTCACACTTCACCATCCATGAAGAGGATGAAGGAGGTGATGGCTTCACTGGATGCCACCTCAGAAACAGGCCTCAAAAACAATATGAGATGGAATGCCAGACTCTAATTTCACTCTTTATGAGCAGGGTGAGTGTTTTTGCATGGACTCATAATGGGCTGTCCTAAGCTGAGGCGAGGACTAAAGACTGGATAAGACCCCTAAGCCCAAAACAGCAGGGTGTTTTGTAAGCCAAACTATCTAGAGTCATGGACCTCTGTGTTGCATTCCGTATATTTTGAAAGAGTCCTATCCAGGCATCTACATGTGTCAACCTATTCTGAGATTGTGTGTAATATGTATGGGCATGACTATTTCAAGAGAACAGATGGTAGCAGTATCAGTAAGTGATCCAAAACAAGAAGGTGAATCTTGGAGGAAAAGAGATGAAATGGTGATGTCTAACCACTCTTGGACTTCCTGGTAGCTCAGTGATAAAGAATCCACCTGCCAATGCAGAAGACATGGGTTCAATCCCTGGGTTGGGAAGATCACCTGGTGAAGGAAATGGCAACCCACTCCAGTATTCTTGCCTGGAGAATGCCATGGACAGAGGAACCTAGAAGGCTACAGTCCATGGGCTCACAAAGAGTCACACACAACTTAGCAACTAAACAACCACCACCACCACCTTTACCCATGTGGACAGGCTGTCTTGTGCATCAATCTCAGACCATCCATATGTAATTATATTTAAGGAGAAGTTGGGTTCCCTTACCTCAAAGAAGCTGACAATAATGAGCCAAATAATGACCAAAAAAAGATGACAAATATGCATATCTGAAACAGAATTTTAAATCTCACAAGTTAATTTGCACTTCACTTTCCAGAATTCAGCCAATTATATAAAACAATAGAGCTTCCAGATAGTTTGTTTCCTATCCATTAATTTCTACAGAGAAGGGCTTTGAGGCTCATTCTTCTTACTTAAATGATAAGGCCCAAGTTTTGTTACACTACGGGCCTGCATCTGTTGGGGCCACTTCTTGTTGTGGAGGGCAGAGGGCGTGTGGAGGGCAGAAGGTGTCCAGAGAGAAGAACTCTCTGCCCTTGGGGCAATGATGGGGTAAGTCGTTCGATGTTATCAAACTCCTGACTGCTGAGAAAGCCATTCCTCTGGTAGGAAATCAAAACTAAATAGGGACTTTCCACTCCCTAAGAACTTTGATCCACTCCCTAAGAACTTTGACCATACCAGGACTTGAGTTGAACTAAGTCTGAGTGTCTGTGCAAGGTGTACTGCAAGAGGGACATTTAAGAAGTCTAGGGGTGGAGGAAGGGAGGAAGTGGGCTGGGAGGTAGGAAGGAAGAAACCCTCTCAGGGAGACTGAAATCATTTCTGCTTTGAGGACTAGAACAGAATGATATTATCTTCACATAATTATATTTTTGCCGTTTGTATTTTTATGAGGTTTGTATTTCCTACAATCATTTCTTTTTGTTGTTCTGGGTCATCAACAAACAGGGATTCTCAAATTTTAATGCTGTGCTAAGTTATTTCAGTCGTGTCAGACTCTTTGCAACCCAAGGACCGTAGCCCACCAGGCTCCTCTGTCCATGGGATTCTCCAGGCAAAAAACACTGGAGTGGGTAGCCATTTCCTCCTTNCAGGGATTCTCAAATTTTAATGCTGTGCTAAGTTATTTCAGTCGTGTCAGACTCTTTGCAACCCAAGGACCGTAGCCCACCAGGCTCCTCTGTCCATGGGATTCTCCAGGCAAAAAACACTGGAGTGGGTAGCCATTTCCTCCTTCAGGGGATCTTCCTGACCCAGGGATTGAACCCATGTCTCTTATGTCTCCTGCATTGGCAGGTGGGTTCTTTACCACTGGCACCACCTGGAAAGTACCAAACTTCAGTGAATTGGGGTTAAACATGCAGATTCTCACCCACTCCACCCTCAGGGTACCTGAGTCTCTAGGACAAAGTTGGAAATGTGCCTGTCAACCTGTTGCGATTTGGATGCAGGGAGTCTGTGGCCCCAATTTGAGGACAACTCTTGAAGATAATGGGATTCTAAAGAAGAAAGAAGTGTCCCTAAGGGCCAGGCCGGTGGTGATGTTGACAACTGGAATCAAAATGGTATAAAACCCTGTGAGGAAAAGTGAAGCCCGAGGGGAAAATGACTTACATTGCACAGATACCCTTTAGAGCATTTCTTGGTGAAATTAATCCTTGGAAAACTTTTTGACATTGTTTTAAGGGCTCTGTGGAGAAGGCAATAGCACCCCACACCAGTACTCTTGCCTGGAAAATCCCATGGACGGAGGAGCCTGGTAGGCTGCAGTCCATGGAGTCGCTAAGAGTTGGACACGACTGAGCGACTTCACTTTCACTTTTCACTTTCATGCATTGGAGAAGGAAATGGCAACCCACTCCAGTATTCTTGCCTAGAGAATCCCAGGGATGGGGGAGCCTGGTGGGCTGCCATCTATGGGGTTGCACAGAGTCGGACACGACTGAAGTGACAGCAATAAGGCTCTGAGTCAAGCTCATCTCCTGATCCATGCCTGCATCTCTTCTGTCACACTTCACAAGGATTCACCTGTGAATCCCTTTCTATTTTGGGGTTTTATTCTTTTCTTTTTACATCCCTGCCCTAGAGTATTCCAATTGTTCTCAGGGCTTCCTAAGCCTCTAAGCTTGAAAGTCAGTCGTGTTCGACCCTTTGTGACTCCATGGACTACAGTCCATGGAATTCTCCAGGCCAGAATACTGGAGTGGGTAGCCTTTCCCTTCTCCAACAGATCTTCCAAACCCAGGAAGTGAAACAGAGTCTCCTTCCTACTTTGTAGGCAGATTCTTAACCAACTGAGCTATTAGGGAAGCCCCGCTCAGTTACCTTTTGGGAGGGAATTTCCCCCTGAAAACTCAATCAACTTAGAATATCACCCCTTCCTTCCCCATTTAAAAAATAAGAGATACAGAAAATGTCCGTACACATTTTTATTTAAGTTGGATGATTTTGAGATCTCCTCTGTAAAGAGGAGAGAAAAACAAAAACTGCAGTTCCTCATAAGTTTTTAAAACTTGTATACTATATTTGCAGTAATATTCTGAATGAACAGTAAATAGGAGGTAGAAGAATAATGCTTATGTCAAGTCCTAATACTACAGTAGAAAAATGGAAGCAATGCAAATAAATTTTTTTTCCAAAAAAATAAATAAATAACAGAAAACACAGGGGCTCTCTCTCTCCATCAAGTGAACACCTATTATTCCTGTAGAATCAGCTACAAAATCCAGAACAGTAGAAAACATGCATGTTTCATCCCAACGCTGACTCTCCTTATTCAAGGCCTCACTGGTCCTCACTTGGACATGGCATGATCTTCTTCAGATCTAATGTCCACGGTCTCTCCCAACAGAAATCATTGTATTATTTGCATCCAAATTTATCTCCTGAAAAGTGTATATGGACATGGCCCTTCACTGCCTACCTGTGGAGGAAAGTTCATACTCCTTAGCATATCATGCAAGGCCCTCTCTCATCTCAACTTTTATTAGCCTTAATTTGCACCCCACTTCTTTTTTAAAAGGTTTAATAAGAGAAGGCCTAAGATTTTTTAAAATTACAAGCATCCTCTTTATAATCTTATAAAATTGCCCAAACCCCACATGTTCTTTTCATGCGGGTCTCCAGACCTCGCATGTGCAATGGAGAAGGCTCACTCCCTAAACCAAAGCTACCCCCAGGGAGCCCGGCACTTCCCTGGGCACTTCCCTGGAGAGCCTTTGCTCTCCTGCCCCAGCTCCCATCCGAACAGCCCTCCCCAGCATCTCACCCATCAAAAACTGAATTCGCTCTCAGGAGTCAGTTTAGACGTGACTCTCCCAGGAGACTCTCTTTCCTTCAGATTGTGTTCCGTTGCTCGGTCGTGTCCGACTCTTTGCGACCCCGTGCACTATTGGGGCCCTCCAGGCTCCTCTGTCCATGGGATTTCCCAGGCAAAAATACTGGAGTGGGTTGCCATTTCCTTCTCCAGGGCATATTTCCGACCCAGGGATCAAACCGCATCTCCCGCACTGGCAGGTGGATTCTTTAATACTTGGACCAGCGAAGTCCAAGGTTAGACATCGGCATTTCAGCTCTTTTTCCTTCTCCTTGTTTCGGATCACTTACTTCAAATTGTGTTCCCATAACGGTCTGGAGTTTCAGAAGTGCTGCTTTCAAGGGAAGAAGACAATTGCAACGGCACTGCAATTCTGCCACTGGCACACGACGCCACTGCACGATGTAGCCCTGTAAAATGTCCACCAGCTCTCCGGCAGCCCCCTTCAGTCAAACCGTGCCAAATGTTTATGTAACTCACCTGCGCTGGCTGCCGCACCTCCCGCAGCGCCTGGACGCGCAGCGCCGGCGGAACCGCGGCGCCCTAGACCACCTCGTCTATTCTGCGCCTCCCAGCGCATGCGCTTCTGTACAGTTGCTGCCGGAGCCGGGCGGGTTCTCCCGCCGTGCCCTCGAGCCCCAGGTTTCCCTGGAAGAAGAGCCCAGCTTGCCCTCTCCCCCGCACCCCTTGCCCCTCTCACCGTCGTCCGGGTAGAAGAGCACCAGGAAGCGGTTCGAGCTCCCCGACACCGGGCAAACCTCACACTCCCCGCCTCCAGATCTCTTCCGGCTCTGGAAGTACATCTGCAACTTGGTGCTCAAGTTCTTCGGGGGCTGGGAGCCCCAGGACCCTTCGACCAGCAGCGGGAAGGAGCCGGGCTCAGCCATCCTCGTCTGCTGGCCCAGCTCCGACTGCCGGTTTCTCCTCGACTCCCAGCGGTTAAGCCTCTTTCGCTTTCGTTTCCCAGAACACTCCTCCTGCCTTTAGTTTCTGCCTTTGGCTGATAAACGGCTGGCCCAAGTTGGACTAGAAACCACCTTACCCCTCCCTCCACCTCCCATTCTCCACTTTCATCCGTGGACCACGCCAGAAGCTGGCATCGCCTTGGGGCTTCCCTCCATCTTTATGCTCGCGACCTTAAGCTCAGGCACCATTTGCTACTCACCCAGGCCACAGATGAAGGCAGCCGCTCTGGGTCACTAGACCTTGTACCGAAAAAAAAAAGCTTCATTTTTGCCCCAGGCCGCCATTTTACAAACTGTGATTCTTTAGAATTGTTTGGGGCCCATTTTCAGCCTTCTTTCAACAATTAATTTATTGTCAGAATTTACCTTGCTTCCCTACTTCTGCATTTTGTTCCTTGACCTGTTAATATTCTGCATCTAGAAATGGGGGGAACAGTACATTCATAGCTGTTTTTTAATAGAATGTTTTCTAGGTGCCATGCACTCTGAATGGATTTGACAGGCAGGCACAGCCTGTGCCCTCACTGAGCTCATGAAACCGTGGGGATACAAGGACTTAGGACACTGTGGAGTAAGTGTTGTTGGAAGGAACATAATAGGTGTTCCCAGAACAAATCGGAGGAGGCTCCTAGCCTAGGTATGGGGGCTCAGGAAGGGTTTATGGGGAGGAAACATGTAATCTGAAGCCTAAGGATGATTGCAGATAACCTTGGGCGTTGGGCGAGAGGGGAGTTCCACGTGATGTGCTTGTATAGGATCCCTTGAGCTGCTCTGCGGTAGCCTGAGTAGAGGCAGGAGGCCAGCCAGGTGGCTGCTGTAGTGTAGGGGGATGAGGGTGGCTGAGACCAGGGAGCTGGCCGAGGAGGACTGAGAAGGGCTGGGGTTCCAAATTGATGCTGGACTTGCTGAAGGATGTGGGCAACAAGAGAAGACACTCAAGCATGACCCCATGTTCCTCCATGCATGGCCTGAGCAACTGACTAGATAAAAGTGGCATCTATCTGATGGGAGCATTAAGGTGAGAGGCTAGGATTGTGTGTATCCTTGACCCATAGTGAAGGAGTGTTTCAAATACAAAGGAGGGATCATCATGCAAATACAACCATTACACCAGGTGAGAGAAATGTCTATTGGACCCTGAGGACCTGGTAAGTACTGTCTTCTGGTGGGGAGGGAACACAGGGTGGTGGACAGAGGACCGAAAGGAAGGGAAGGGCTTGGAGACAGTAAGCCTGGTCAGCTTTCTCCGGATGTGTGACTGTGAAAGGGAAGAAGTTAGACAGCAGCTTATGGGTTTAAAGGATGAGGGAGTTATTTTTGGTTTTTGACTTTTTAGATATATTTAAGATGGAATTTAACAATCTTAGAAATGTTTAAATATAGTTAGAAAAGTAAAAGGAAGGTCAAGGACACAGGTTGTGGGAGAGGGCGGGAGGGGATCCTAGCGGCACTGGCCCAAATAGGGGACCCTTTTCCTACTGCACCGGGAAGGAAGAGCTAGAGTACAGAAGTTATATTGTTGTTAGTGGCTAAGTTGTCCGATTCTTTTAGACCCCATGGACTGTAACCCACCAGGCTCCTCTATCCATGGGATTTTCCAGGCAAAAATACTGGAGTGGGTTGCCATTTTCTTCTCCAGGGGATCTTCCTGACCCAGGGATCGAACCTGTATCTCCCGTGTTGGCAAGTGGATTCTTTACCACTGAGCCACTAGAGAAACACGGAGTACAGAAGTAGGTGATTCTGAATGACGGCTGATAAGGAAGGTCTGGAAATTCTCTCCTGATGGATTTTATCGGTGAAGAAGGTGATGAGGCCTCTTAGAATCTGCCAAAAGTAGAGCTTCTATTCCCTGCAGAGCTGGACCTTATATATTGTCTCTTATCATAGTGAAACTAAATTTCAGGAAGAAGAGAACCAGAGATGAGCCAAAGAGAGTTTGTGTAAGTCACTCAGTTGTGTCGATTCTTTTCAATCCCACGGACTGCAACCTGCCAGGCTCCTCTCTCCATGGAATTCTCCAGGCAAGAATACTGAAGTGGGTTGCCATTTCCTTCTCCAGGGGATCTTCCCAACCCAAGGATCAAACTCAGGTCTCCTGAGTTGCAGGCTGATTCTTTTCAGTTCAGTGCTGTTACAGGGCTTTTATTTCTGATCCATAGTAATGCTAAACAGTATTCAGATATTTTCTCCTGCTTCCAGCTTTCCTCCTCCAGGTGGCCCTCATCATCTAGTCCAAACCACCCTGGACCCCAGTAGGAGGAAGTGGAAAGTATGCAGAAAGGTCTGTGAGGGCTTTCAGACACACAGTCGTTAGAGGAAGCACACTGAGTGAAACCACCCACCCTGGCCAGGCACCATAGTAATCATTTACATGAGTTGTTTTACCATGGGAGGTTCTGTTAAGGAACACGGAACTAATAAACCACCATCAACCAGAAGACTTCAGGAAAGGTCAAAAGGAGACACTACATGTCCAACCACCTCCCAGAATCTTCCTCTCTGGCATCCATCTTGGCTGATCGAGGTGGACTCTGAGTCAGAATGATTGGCTAAAGACAACCCAGAAACTAATCCCATCACCATAAAACCCAACCTGAGACTTTGAGCCATGTGGCAGAGCAGTTCTCTCAGTTTCCCTTACCCTACTGCTCTCTGCCCAGGCTCCCTTTCCCAATAAAATCTCTTGCTTTGTCAGCACATGTGTTTCCTCAGACAAGTCATTTCCAAGGGTTAGACAAGAGCTGTTTCAGGTCCTGGAAGGGGTCCCTCTTCCTGCAACACAGTGGTGACTGTTTCCTTTCAGGGCATTGGCACCTTTCACTCCAAACCACAGCTCAAATTAGCACCCTCCTCTAACTAGTTTGGGAATCCAGAACTGGGCAAACAGTTTTATCGTTTTCCTTACACCATCTTTTTACAAAAAATAAAATCAGAGTGAAACTGAAACTGTAGTAGAAGTTTTGTGGTAAGCCATTTCTGGATTTTTTTTTCAAGCATTGTTTTAATTATTAGCAGTATATTTTGTCACACAAGGTCTGCTCAGTGTTGCTTCTCTATCGTCACTGGAAAGAATTTATCAGAGGGATTAGGATGTCAGATCTTAAAAGACAAGGAAAAAAATAATTTTAAGAGTAACAACTTGCAAACATCATTAGCCCCTGAAGTACTTTGTCTTTTCTCCTCAGTTGTTTTGACCACTTCCGCTTGTTGGACCCACACCCTCCCCGCTCCAGCAGTGTGCTAACTCTCTCTCAATTCTCTCTCTCAATGGGGTGTTTGCTTCCTGAAACTCACTTCCTCCCGAGAAAGCAAGCATCCTGTCAGGGCCTGGGGGAGAGCAGACTCCAGCAGAGATGTGGCCACATTTACATGGCTGTTCTTTGTTTCTCTTGCCAACTAAGAGTCACAGATGATCTTAATAGAACAACCCATATCTGCATTATGGGCTGAACTTCCTTTTCTCTGCTTCTTCTAAGTTTCCACTTTCAACTTCTCTACAAACTTCTATAACCTATCATCAGCCTTCTTTCAAATTCCCTACAAGCCCGCAACAGTTCCCCACCCACCCCACCACCCATTTCTCCCACGAGTATATACTGGGAAATGGGTGGCGTTCTCATTTGTCCTGAATCAATGAGTTGTGAGCACCTCATATCCAACTCTGCCTCACTTTGCTCCCGAAACTGCTTCCCTAAAAAGGATGCGAACTGAGAAGCGAGGTAAGCTACCCTGCCTTTTACCCCTTCGATTTCAGTCCTCAGAGAGTCCCCTGATGGACACATACCAGATGGTGGACTTACTCCCTGTGCTCTGGTCCCTTGTAGAAATTTCATCTTCAAACTTACACAGGGGATGTCTCCAATGCTCCCACTCTCTCAGTATAGTAATTCCTGATGTATATTTTCCCCAAATAAAAGTCACTTAAGGAGATCAAGGGCTTCCCTTGTGGCTCAGCTGGTAAAGAATCTGCCTGCAATGTGGGAGATCTGGTTTCGATTCCTGGGTTGGGAAGATCCCCTGGAGAAGGGAAAGGCTACCCACTCCAGTATCCTGGAGAATTGGACTGTATAGTCCAATTGGAGACCAATTTGAGACCCCAGTGGGGTCTCAAAGAGTCGGACCCAGCTGAACGACTTTCACTTGACTTGAATGGCCAGACCAGTGAAGCTAAGCTCAGCATGCCAGATTGATGAGGGATACGCTGAGCATATACTCAAGTTCAGTTGAGTTCAGTTGCTCAATGATGTCTGCCTCTTTGCGACCCTATGGACTGCAGCACGCCAGGCTTCCGTATCCATCACCAACTCCCAGAGCCTACTCAAACTCATGTCCATTGAGTCAGTGAAACCATCCGCCCATCTCTTCCTCTGTCATCCCCTTCTCCTGCCTTCAGTCTTGCCCAGCATCAGAGTGCCTTCCGGTGAGTTCTTCGCATCAGGTGGCCAAAGTATTGGAGCTTCAGCTTCAGCCCTTCTGTCAGGCGAGTGTGTGCTCCTCGGTTTTTGTCTTGTCACAACAAAGATTTGGAGTGAAGGACATTAAAGCCCCCTCAGCGTGTCACAGCTCTCGGGTATCAGACAGACCCTGTTACAGCTCTCAGGTCTCCAACGGACCGTATTATAGCTCTTAGACAAATCCGTATTACAGCTCAATTTTATTTAGAAGATAGCAGGAGAATCCATCCTCGGAGCATCAAGTCATGCCAGCCCAAAGACGAGAAGAGGGTGGAGAAGCGTG
>SJYV01041225.1:588385-640296 GCA_006410875.1 Neotragus pygmaeus | reverse complement strand
GGCCATACGTATGAGGATGAAGTTTTTTCCTATTATTTTCTCTCCTATGCTCCTTCTTTAGAAACAAAACAAAACAAAAAACTAACCCCCTAACTGCGTGCAATGTTGCTAGTCCCTCTAAACCATGGCCTTTAGAAACTCAAATATGAGCGAAACCCAGATTAGCAAAAAAAAAAAAGGAGTGGCAAATTGAACATAATATAAATGCAAGATTTCTAATGTTTTGTTCTCCCTCAAAATCTTTGTCTCTGACCTTCCACTTCCGCATTTTCCTAGACTCAGTCCTCCACAAAGCAGCCAGAGGGATCCTTGAGAAATGTAAATCAGCTCACTCTACCCCTCTGCTCAAAACTACCTAAGGATTCTCCTAATATCTAAGTTGAAATCCGAAGTCCTGACCTTCATCCCTCAAAGACCAGACTTCTGCTACCTCTTCAAGGTCCTCTCACTCTCTTGCTCTCTGCCCTCCAGCCACAGGGGCCTCCCTCCTTGAAGCTTCTGGGCTTGGGAGGGAAGCTCCTGTCTGGGTGTGTTGGGGGTGGGGGTGGCTGTGTCAGCTTTACACTTGTTATTTTCCCTCTGCCTAAAATCTTTTTCCCCTAGAAATCCACTTAGCTAGCTCCCTTACTTTATTCCTGTCTCTACTCAGAAGTCACCTCATCTGAGAGGTTTTTCCCCCGATATCCTATTTAAAATAGAAGTCCTTTACTATCATTTATCCTGCTTTATGGGCTTCCCTGGAGGCTCAGTGGTAAAGAATCTGCCTGCCAATGCAGGAGACGCAGGTTCAATCAATGGGTTGGGAAGATCCCCTGGAGGAGGGCATGGCAACCCACTCCAGTATTCTTGCTGGAAAAATCCCATGGACAGAGGAGCATGGCGGGGTACAGACCATGGGGTTGCAAAGAGTCGGACATGACTGAGTGACTAAACAACAACAAATTCTGCTTTGTTCTTCTTCCTAGCAGATATTCATCACTGGCAGATATTTTATTCCCTATCTATATGATTACTATTATTATCTGGTTCCTTAGAAGGTAAGGTCCCTAAGGGCAGGGTCTGCTCGTTCCTGGCTGTACCTTCGGCTCCTATGACAGTGCCTGCACAGAGCAGGCAGTTGATTCTGATTTGTCAAATGTCTCTGTGTGGCTGGTCCCTTTCCATCATTCAATTCTCAAGCCAAATATCATCTCCTCAGTGACTTCTGGTCAGAAATAACACAAACTCCTTCTCTTTCCCTGCCCCAGCCCTGTCACTCTCTAAGGCTAAACCCCATTATATTTTCTTCTTAGCACCTATCACTCTCTGAAATGACTTTAGTTATTTTGTTTACTTGCTTATTGTCAATGTACTTCTCCATCCCCAGCAGGGACCTGTCTGTTGTGTTCACCTCTGTGTACCTCTCAGCTTCCCTGGTGGCTCAGATGGTACAGAATCTACCTGCAATGTGGGAGACCTGGGTTCGATCCCTGGGTTGGGAAGATCCCCTGGAGGAGGGCATGGCCACCCACTACAGTATTCTTGCCTGGAGAATCCCCACAGAGGAGCCTGGCAGGGTACAATCCATAGGGTCACAAACAGTCGGATATGACTAAGCAACTAAGCACAGCTGTCTCCCAATGTCTACAACAGTCCCAGGCTCATAATAAATCCTCAGCAAATGGTCCTTGGACTGGAGAGGAAGTTGCAGGGACATATATAGCTCCCTTCAATACCCACCTTCTGGAGACAGGAATCCATGTCATTATGAATGTCCTTTACATTTGGAGGCTTCTCACCATGGCTTGCCCCTTTTTGTGACTGTGTCGAAGAAGACATTTTGGTCTTCTCTTCTGCATTTTCATTGGGTTCCAGGAAAATAGTCACAAGTTGGTTGTCAACCTCAGTTTGGTGCTTTCCTTTTTTCAACACACCATCCTTACCTTCAGTGGAGACATTAAATACACACACACACATAGAAATGAGAGCAATTTCAAATAACTGTCTTCTTCATGCATCTGTACCTTGCCCCAGCACCCTCACAGTAAGGGCTGCTCCCTGAATCCTGGAATGGTGGGTTAACCAGAGCATGAGGGGCCTATTCAAAACTCTAAAAAAAGAAAGTCACTCAGTCGTGTCCTATTCTTTGCCATCCCATGGACCATACAGTCCATGGAATTCTCCAGGCCAGAATACTGGAGTGGGTAGCCTTTCCCTTCTCCAGGGGAATCTTCCTGACCCAGGAATCAAACCGGGATCTCCTGCATTGCAGGCGGATTCTTTTACCAGCTGAGTCACCAGGGAAGTCCCAAAACTCTAAAGAAGGCAGCTTAAGTTATACTGTAGAAAGGAAAGCTTAATGATAATGGAATATCATCCACTTATTAAAAGTCATGTTCCCGAAACTGTCATCAGTTTCCCATTTCAATGTCATGGAATAATGCTCATCATAAATCAAGTGAGAGGAGCAGGAATCAAAGAGTAGATTCAGATTTATAACTATATATATGTTTGCTGACACTCAGAGGAAAAGGCCAGGAGGAAATACACCCAAAAAGTCACATTGTTTTTCTCTGGGTGTTTTCTTCTTTATTATTTTCTCCCCTTTCCTTAGTATCTATAACTCTTGCAATTAAAAAAAAACACACACAAATCAATGGAATAATAATGAAAAACATCAAAGTGAAATACCTAAGTGACAGGGGCGTCTGGGGGCGGCATGGGTGCTCTGTCAACACGGGAACACTGACAAGTATCAGCCAGCTCAGAGACTGGGCACTTCTGGGCTGTGTCCTCTGCGTTGGGGTTGCGGCTGTCAGCCGGAGCCCCCACTTCCGGGCTCCCACCGGACGGTACCAGACTTTCTCCCACCCTCTCTCCTAGATAAGCTTGAACTGGGTCTGCATGGAACGCCCGGGGGCCCCCTCCAGGGACGGCGGTTGCCCCCCAGCCCCGGCCCTCAGCTCACCCGCCCTTTGCACGAACTGCACCCGGAAGGTGTTCGAGTTGGGGTCGCTGCGGTCCAGGGGCACGACGGTGCACTCCCCGCCGCCCGATTTCCGGCTCTGGAAGTACTTTTCCAGCTTCCATTGGAGGCGCCTGCCGGGATGGGACACCCGCACGAGCAGCGGGGACGGCGGGCCGAGGCTCGAAGCCATGGCTGTCCGCTTGGGGATGGCGCCGCGAGTGGCGGCAACGCAGCTGGGCCGGGCCGGGGCCGAGGTGCCTCCGCCCCGCCGCCCTGAGGTGCAAAGTTTCGGTTTCGCTTCCCCGAGATCCCTCTCGGTTCCTGGCAGAGCCGCACCCCCTCCTCTCTTCGCCGCCCTCCTGGCCGCGGACTGCTGGGTGAGTAGGTCCCTTTCTCTGTTCCCCGGGGGTGGGCGCAGAGGCTTCCCGGGGGTCCTCTCCTGCGGGCTCGCGCCGGGGGCGGGGAGGGGCGCGCGAGGCACGGGCGCCCAGTCCTGGGCTTCCCCTGGGGAGGGTGGAGACGGGGCAGATGCTCAAGTCAGAGAAAGTTTCTCCTGAGTTTGTGATTCCTTTTAACTCTTATTGGTAATGTTATTTGCAGGGAAAATGTAATTCACATTCTAAGTTCAGGTTAAATTTACCCACATTCCTAAAAATTTGAATTTGTTCACCTGAATTATGCCATATCACCTGTTACCTCTGTCACTCAGTGACTTCGGGCTTTTCCGCCCTCCTTTCTCCATTTAGCCAACAATGCTGAACTTCATGGGGCCTTCCCTGGTGGCTCAGGGTTAAAGAATCCACCTGCCAATACAGGAGACCCAGTGACACGGGTTCCATCCCTGAGTGGGGAAGATCCCCTGGAGTAGCAAATGGCAACCCACTCCAGTATTCTTGCCTGGAAAATAACATGAACAGAGGATCCTGGTGGGCTACAGTCCACGGGGTCGCAAAGAGTCAAGACAGGACTGAGCACGTGTGCACTGAACTGCAGGGCTGCCCTGTGTACTATGGAGTAAAGGTGAGAGCCGAGGTACCACACCTCACCTGCTGGTGACTGGAGTCAGACTTGGGACTCAAGAAGCAAAATCTCTCAAAGCCCTCAAGAGGACTTTGCAGTAAAGCAGAATCTTAAAAGAGAGAAGGAGAGGGAGGGATAGGGCGCATCAAAGGCACTGCTGCTAAGTCACTTCAGTCGTGTCCGACTCTGTGCGACCCCACAGACGGCAGCCCACTGGGCTCCACCATCCCTGGGATTCTCCAGGCAAGAACACTGGAGTGGGTTGCCATTTCCTTCTCCAATGCGTGAAAGTGAATAGTGAAAGTGAAGTCGCTCAGTCGTGTCTGACTCAGCGACCCCATGGACTGCAGGCTACCAGGCTCCTCCGTCCATGGGAGTTTCCAGGCAAGAGTACTGGAGTGGGATGCCATTGCCTTCTCCATCAAAGGCCCAGGGACTACGTATTTGAAGCACAGAGGTGGCACGGAGGCTTTGGAAAGGATGTGATGGATAAGGGAAATGACAGAGGAAGGGTCTAGTGGAATATAATGTGTCTAACAGAAATACTCGGTTGGGCTTCCCTGGTGGCTCAGATGGTAAAGAATCTGCCTGCAGTGCAGGTGACCTGAGTTTGATCCCTGGGTTGGGAAGATTCCCCTGGAGAAGGAAATGGCTACCAACTCCAGTACTCCAGTATTCTTGCCTGGAGCGCTTCAAGGACAGAGGAGCAAATATAATGTGAGCTACATATTAATTTAAAATCTTTCAATAGCTAGAATTTTTAAAGTACACATAGGTGAAAATAATTTTAATTTTAGGTTCTTTGCTCACAATATCCTAAATTAATCATTTCAGCATGTAATCAATGTTAAAAACTTATTAATGAGATATTTTACACTCTTTTTTGTCATCACGGGTCATTGCAATCCAGTGTTATCTCACATTTGCATCATCTTTCAGTTGTGTTTAGCCACATTGCCACATCTCAAGTGCTCCAGAGCTGCACGTGGCTAATGGCCCGCACTGGACAGCACAGTTCTAGATGTCGAAAAGTCTTGAAGATTGATAGGGAGATATGGAAGACAGATAAGTAGGGCAAACGGGAGAGTGATTCGTCAGATGTGCATTTTAGAAAGGTGGTGTTGGCAATGATGTGGAGGACACATTTCCATGCAAGGGTGAATGGAGGTGGAGAGGCCAGAGATTAAGTTTTTGCACATGTCTGGTAAGACTGGAAATGGGTGAGTCTTTATACAGAGCAGTTTGGCTGTACTATCAGAATTATGACTGCATATTCATTCTTCTTTTGCAGGGGCACTTCTAGGAATTTGTCCTGTTGATTGATTAGCACCTGTGTGAAGTGACCTATGTACTAAGTTGTTCTTTACAGCCTTTTTTATAATAGCAAAAGATTAGGAACCACTTAAGTGTCCATAGGGCTTCCCTGATGGTTCAGATGGTAAAGAGTCTGCCTGCAATGTGGGAGACCGGGGTTCGATCCCTGGGTTGGGAAGCTCCCCTGGAGGAGGTCATGGCAACCCACTCCAGTATTCTTGCCTGGATAATCTCATGGACAGAAGAGCCTGGTGGGCTACAGTTCATGAGGTTGCAAAGAGTTGGACACAACTGAGCGACTAAGCACAGCACATAGGAAGTGTCCATAAAAGGGGTTACTAGTAGTTGAATCGGAGAAGGCAATGTCAGCCCACTCCAGGACGAAGGAGCCTGGTGGGCTGCAGTCCATGGGGTCACTAACAGTCAGATACGATTGAGCGACTTCACTTTTCACTTTCATGCATTGGAAAAGGAAATGGCAATCCACTCCAGTGTTCTTGCCTGGAGAATCCCAGGGATGGGGGAGCCTGGTGGGCTGCCGTCTATGGGGTCGCAGAGTCGGCCATGACTGAAATGACTTAGCAGCAGCAGCAGTTTAATAGCTTACAATGCATCTATATGATGGAATATAAGCTAACATGGAAAGATCTCTAGGATAGCTTAAATCAAAAAGGCAAGATGCAGAATAGTGCATATTAGATGCTACCTTTTGAGGATGGGCCCAGGCTCTGAGGAGCACTCTGACCAAAGCTGGTCTCCCAGAGCGTCCTCCCCAAGAGGGCAAAGGCCCAGAGGTGAAGGAGAGTTTGGAGAGCATCAAGTAGTGCCATTTCGTAGCACTGAAGTTCTGTGGGAGCGTTAGGTATGTAAAGGAGAGGCTGGGAAACTGAAATTTCAGAGACCTAGGATGCCAGGCTGAAGAGCTTGAGCTTTACCATAGGCAATGGAGTCTGTTGAAGGTTTTGAGCAGACAGTACTTCTCAATAAATGTCTACTTTATGAGAGTTTTTTTTTTTTTTTTATTGCTACCTTTTGTGTAAAAATGCCCCTGGAAGGATATTGGTGAAGCTAATAGCATTGATTGCCTCTGGGAAGGGGATTTAGTGAGAGGAGTAGGAAGGAGCCTTTTATACGTTCTAAATTTGAACCAGTCAATGTACCTGGTAACTATTCAAACAATAAAGCATAAAATAACATACATTTAAATCTTTAAAGAGAATGTGTTGCCATAGCTCAGTCAAGGAGCCCTGAAGGCTGTATGGACAGAGAGTCAACTCCTTCATCCGCCCATGAAGAGAAAGGAAAATAGTAGGACCAGCAATGAAAGGTTGGGAAGGCTTTTGTTGCTGTTGTTGCTGTTAAAAGAGTGTTTGGGGCTATATGCGCCTTTCCTTGTTTGTAATTACTTTGGGGTTAAAAGAGTGCCACCCCATACTGACCAGTCTGTCCCAATGCCTTAAAAACTCCTGATGCCTCAGCGGTAAAGAACCTGCCTGCAATGCAGAAGCTGTGGATTCCATCCCTGGGTCAGGAAGATGCCCTGGAGAAGGAGATGGCAACCCACTCCAGTATTCTTGCCTGGGAAATCCCATGGATTGAGGAGCCTAGCAGTCTACAGTCCACAGGGTCGCAAAAGAGTCAGACACGACTAAGAACTAAGCAGAGCATAGTGCATCGAAAGCAAAAACCCACCGGAAGCCCACAGCAGAAGCCGACTGTTTTCCTTGTTTTGTGAAAACAGCAGTGCCCTCTGCAGGCAAAAATGTGTCTTCTCCTTGCATTTTAGGATTGTACTTGGACTTGCTTTTCCTGACGTTTAATAATAATGCTCTGATACTGCAGATAGCTTTACAAAATTTTCCTTTTGCAAAAGCATTAGAAATGATTTCAGAGGCCCTCAGGCGACTATGTGGCAACAGGTGTGAACAGCTGTGTCTTTAAGCATTTTTATTCTTATTCTCCACAGTCTTTAATTCTTATGTTAGAAAAATCATTAAAATGTGTTTTCCCAGGGTTTCTGATTTTTATCCACATAATCCCCTTTATAATTAGATCAGGGATAGTTATCACAAATTCAGTAATGTACATCCCCACAGGCACAACTACAGTTTCCTCTTTCTTCAGACACTGTCCAGGGGTCTTCACTCATTCATAGGCTGGTTTTCTTTTTTCTTTCTCTTTTGACTTTCCCATGTTTTATTAAAAATCTTTTAGGGTTTAAATTTTTTATTTTGCTGTTGTCTTTTTTCCTGAATGCAATAGACAAATTGCACAAATTACAATGTATTCTCAAGTCATTTTTTAATTAATTAAAAAACTGAAGGGTAATTACTTTATAACATTGTGGCAGTTTTTGCCATACATTGACATGAGTCAGCCATGGGTGCACATGTGTCCCTCCATCCTGGAGCCCCCTCCCACCTCATCCCCCTGGGTTGTCCTGGAGCACAGGCTTTGAGTGCCTGCTTCATGCATTGAACATCCACTGGTCATTGTTTTACATATGGTAATATACATGTTTCAATAGTATTCTCTCAGATCATCCCACCCTCGCATAGGCTTGTTTTTCCTCATTGCTCTCTGAATGCTATGCTCACGTGTCGTCATCTTTCCTCTTCTAAAAATGCAAAAGCCTGCTTTGTCCTTCAAGACCTGGCCCTAGCCTCACCTTCCCCATACAGATTTCCCTGCTGTAGCCCATACAGCTCTTTCCCTTCTTTGAACTGCCATTATGGTTTCTATTGGAAGCTCTCAGTAAAAGATAAAAGGTAAACAACAGAAGCAAAAACAGTGTTTGCAGCTTCACCAACGGAATGAAAAATAACTCAGGATCAGAAATCACGTTTGGTCTTCCTGTTGTGTGTCCTCACCAAATTCCCCGAGATGCCCATTGGTGCTTCTGCATCCTTCTGTCCATTCCTAGAAGCAGGCTGCCCTATTTGGGAAACGCAGAACAGAGCAGACATTGAAAGACCTCAGAGACCTGGAGGATGGACTTTTCCAAGGTAAAAATCATACATGTGTAAGTAGTAAACTTTGATCAGCACATCATAGTTCTTTCTTTGATAGCAAAAATTCTGGGATTTTCAGTTGATACCTGGCAATCTTGTTTGGTTTTAATATCCCAATAAAAGTTTTCTCCTTGCCTCATGTGAGAGATGGGGAATCAAGGATGTGCGAATATAATCAACAGAGTCGACATGAGGATGGGCGATTTTTTCAGAATGTTGGCTCAGTATCATTTTTTATTTTCTCTGCTCAGCAATTCTACTTTTGTAGCATGAGGGATGGAGAAGGAAATGGCAACGCACTCCAGTGTTCTTGCCTGGAGAATCCCAGGGACGGAGGAGCCTGGTGGGCTGCTGTCTATGGGGTCGCACAGAGTCAGACATAACTGAAGTGACTCAGCAGCAGCAGCGTGAGGGGAGGAGGTGGAGGGAGGAGAAATGAAAATAAAGGACTAGGAAAAAGGCACCTCATTGGTTTATCCTGAAAATTCCACATTCAGGTTTATGTCATCACATAAGCCACTGAAAGTGGGTTCTTTCAGGTTGATGGGGAGTTGAAGCTGATGAGGCTTTTGTCCCTACGTCTTCTGTTCTGTCCAGGGGAACCCCACAAGGCTTTGGAGATTGGAGTCCTCTCTGAGAGTTTGGGGTCTTTTTGGTCTGTGACCTTTGAGCCTTTTCAGGTGGTAATCTCCAACCCTTCATCTCATCCAGAATTAAAAGTACACTGGCCTCGAGGGAAGAGGGGTAGGGTTCGTGTTGGCTGGAACACTTAGCGTTTCAAGTATTTCAGGCACATTGATCAAACAAATGTGTTCCCCCTCCCCTCTCCAACCCAGTGCTCTTGGGAAGATTTCTGTTGCTTTGTGTCTGTGAAACTGTATTTGTCATCACTAATCTATAAATTATTCCATTTCGATGTTTTTGAAACCCCTCTCGCTTTTTACAGAGTGTTGGAGCAGCAGCTGGCAATGAGAAACCAGGTAGGATCACCTCACTCTCACTCTTGCCTCAGAAAATCTTTGCTCACATCTTTCCTCAGTGGAGAAAGGGGAATACAGAAGGAGACTGTCTCCCCTACCAGTGCTCAGGTGCATGAATGCAGGGCCTTGTGGGGACCCGGCACGTGTGTTCTCTAGGGCTCCCGTTGATCCTGTCCTTTNTCAGAAAATCTTTGCTCACATCTTTCCTCAGTGGAGAAAGGGGAATACAGAAGGAGACTGTCTCCCCTACCAGTGCTCAGGTGCATGAATGCAGGGCCTTGTGGGGACCCGGCACGTGTGTTCTCTAGGGCTCCCGTTGATCCTGTCCTTTGCACACAAGATGGGAGACCCTTCTGACCACAGCCCTAGAACTGAAACTGGCCCGGGAGGTGACCCACTGACTGTCTTCTTGTTCAACAGGGCTTGTAAGAGCCAGATGTGACCTGCCTCATCCCAGGGTGACCCCTTTGCGATTTTCAACCACGGCACAAGCCTATAGGCTCTGACAACTCACGTGCCGCTGCTTCGGGGTAATCGAGGCCATTAAAGGTCTTTCTAGATGGCTCAGATTAAAAATGTGAATTGAAGTAAAGAAAAATAATCAATTACTGTTGTTCAGTTGCTAAGTTGTATCTAACTCTTTGGGACTTCATGGACTATAGTAAGCTAGGCTCCTCTGTATTCCACTATCTCCCTGAGTTTCCTCAAATTCATGCCCATTGTGTGGGTATGCTATCTAACCATGTTATCCTCTGCTGCCGCTTCCCCTCTTGCCTTCAATCTTTCCCAGTCAGTGAAATTACTACATTGTATCTATTTTAGGACACATTTTTTTCAGGTCTCTGAAATAAGGCTGCTCCCTATCCACTGATAGGTTTAGTTGGCATCGTTTTTCCTTTCTTGGTGGCATATAATAATGCTCTGGACCCCATGAACTACAGTGTCACAGGTTAGGTTCTCCAGAAAGCAGAAAATGAGATGGAGTTAGAAATGCTGAAGGCTTCTTGTGAAAAGAAAAGAGAAGAAACTGGATCAGACTAATGAAAATCTGGCAAAGCTCTGCCAGCCTAAGATTGCTCATGGGCGAAGTTGGACATCAGTGGCCTTGTCCAGCTATTGATGGAGCCCCTGAGAATAATGTGACCTGGGGCTGGAAAGCTGAGGGGCTAATACCTGGAGGCTGTTGGCTAATCAACCTCCCCGCTTCACTGAAGGAGGATATGAGCAGCTAGCGCATCATCTTGCTGCCACCTGCAGAAAATACTTTTTAGCCGATCAGTTTTAATTCCACCAAAATCATGCTACAAAACTAGAATATGATGAAGAATTATTTACCGTCCTGTCGTCAGTGCTCCTCCCATCTCCTGGACCATGCCCCCAGGAGCATCCTCGACCACTGACTGATAGAAGCTGGGTCACCAGCCCCTTCACCCCTCTGGTGGTATAATTCTAAGACACATGGTCTACACTGCCCCTCTGTGGAGTTAAGCTTCATTTCCTTTGTAACATCTCCTTTATTCATTTCTTTCCTTTCTCTGTCTCACTTTCCCACTTGATTCTCCCCATCCCACGCCCCTGGTGTTTCCTGGGATAACCTCCCAAATAAACTTATACTCAACCCCTACCTCAGAATCAGCTTCTAGGAGAACCTAAGCCAAGATATTGACAAAGGCAAACAAGTTATAAATAAAGCCTCCACATATTTTTGACTCATTATTAAGTCTAATACTTGTGAATGGGTCTTCCCAAACTCGCTATTTTTATGTAGGTTTTAAAAATCTGTGAACCTTGATAAACCATTATTGCATCACGGTAGCTACCACTTGGTGGGTATTTACTGTATGGCAGGCACACAGCTAAGCACTTTATGGTGATACCATGGAAAACTCTTAGATAGCCTTGGTCTAAGGAATAAGGGAGAAGCAGGAGGAGGCCTACAAGTCATCTCTCTTTTTGCATAGAGGAAGCTCAGTCTCCTGGTATGAAGTAGAATTATATCCTTTTCAAAGGACCCCTTGCTCATTTCTTTATTTTTTTATCTTCTCTCCTTTTCCAGAGATTGATACTGTCAGAGGAAACTACAGTCAGCAGATTTCCATTAGTCCTGACAACTTCAAACTTTTAAAAAATAATGAGAGTCTGCTGTCTGAAGTCCTCCAGAATAAATTTGGCTGCAACTTAACCCTGATGTCTCCGGCCCCGGAAGGTAACAACGAGTCTCTACGAGTCTTCAGAAAAATGCTGACTCCCAAGGTAGAGTTATCTGTCTGGAAGGACGACCTCACCAGACATGCTGTTGATGCTGTGGTGAATGCAGCCAATGAAGAACTCCTGCACGGAGGGGGCCTAGCCCAGGCCCTTGTGAAAGCTGGCGGCTTTCAAATCCAACAGGAGAGCAGATCATTCATTTCCAAACACGGCAGAATTCCAGCTGGTGAGATAGCTCTCACAGGAGCAGGGAGGCTTCCCTGCCGACACATTATCCATGCTGTTGGGCCTCGGTGGGCATTGACGGATAGCCAGAAATGTATTGATAAACTGAGAAGCGCCATTATGAATATTTTGCGTTTTGTCAACAGTTCTATGAACATTGAGACAGTAGCAATTCCAGCCCTGAGCTCTGGGATTTTCCAGTTCCCTCTGAATCTGTGTACAGAGATCATTGTGGAAACTATCAAATTTTATTTCCAAAGCGTGCCAATTGCCAATAATTTTAAAGAAATTCACCTGGTAAGCAATGAGGACCCTACTGTTGCTGCCTTTAAAACCGCTTCAGAATTCATCCTAGGGAGGAATGAGCTGGAATCCCGGCTAAGTCAAGGAGCCACCCAGCCTTTCAATACTATGGTTGTGAACAGCATGACTCTTCAGATTGTCCAAGGCCTCATTGAAAGGCAGGAGGTAAGTCTTTGTTTTATTCTCTTGCACTTCCAAAGGGGTTCCCTGAACTGTGTATTACCTAGCAAGTATGTTTTGAGCATATACTATTTCAAACATGGTTTAGAAAGTATCTTGTTTAGGTTAAGAGTATGGATTTCAGAGCCAGATCATCTGGATTTCAATATTAGCTTTGCAATTTACTAACTGGATGACCTGAATTGAGTTACTTTACCTTTTGGTCCTCAGTTTCTTCATCTGTAAAATGAGGATAATAACAGCGCTTATATCTCAGAGTTGGAATCAAAACACATAAACTGCTTAGACTAGAACTTGGCATGTTGTAAGTATTTATAATTATTGTTACCATTATTCTTAAGCACCATGAGAAAATAGAACAATCTTTGATTCTAAAGAAGTAAAAATCTACTATATTCTTTTCATATAAAAAGATTCTCTAGTTGAAAAGTCTCACTGGGGAGACAAACCATCTGAATATTTCTAAAGCAACCTATCAGTAATAATAAAAAATCTCAATACAAAGTGAATTCATAACATTTCAGAGTGTGTACATTTTGTCACAAGAGTGGAGTATAGTAGATCAAGAAAGATTATTTCAGAAGATACGAGTTTGAATTTGATCTCAAGTTATGATGATTATGAATTGGCAGGAGAAGAGGCCTGGGTAGTTAGAATGACTTAGCAGAGAGATACAGAGAAATTGACAGATCAAAGTTATAGACTGGACCAGTCAGGAGTACTAGGTGGAGCTGAAAATTGTATGTGAGTGTATGGCTCTGTGCCGGGGGCTGTGGAGGATACAAATTGTAACGTAGCATTTAGCCAGGGATAGTAGGGCACAAAGGTGAGGGCATTGACAGGGAGGGGATAGAGTCAAGGTAACAGTGAACTAGGTGTTTCTGGATTAGTGCAGCTTCTCTATCAGCCAGAGAGCACCTTGATGGTGGGGATTGTCCCTTGTTCATCTCTGTAGCCCTGGAGCTGGTCTCTGGGCATGCATGTTGGTGTTCAACAAGTTACTGACAAATAACTGAAAGAAGGCAGCAGAGAGCAGGGGCTGCAACAGAGGAAGAGAAAGAATATAAGGCTATATTCTCTATTACCCCCATGGATCTGTGACTCTCCTGTGGCCATAGTCAAACAGGATTAATCACAAGTGAAAAAATTCCATTTATTGCTTACAAGACAATTAGAAAGAAGACTGAGGGGACCCCATGAGATGAAATATTTATTTGATAAATCATTAATATGCCAATTTAAAATTAAAGTGGAAACATCCTGGTTGAATAGCTTATTCCTTTAACTAAAATTTTATTATATTTAATTATTACCAACATTAAGAATTTTAAAATTTGTAAAGGGTGCCAGTGCCTCCAACTTGCAAATTCTGATTGCATTTTCAAAGTGACACATTCATTAATACCCATGAGAAGTACATAAGTTACCCCCAAAAGGAGCCAAAGCCATCACGATGAATTAGGGGCATCTGGGGACCCCCCCAAGAGGGAGACCGACTTCCAACTGTAGACTTTTTCATCTCATTTGTGCTTTCTTTAACCATGTGTCACTTACTTTAAAAAACACGAACTTTAGGGGGTAGAAATTTCCTTATAAATGTTATTACCACTCTGTGTAAGACAACATGAACATTCACATAGAAAGTGAAAAGTGAAGACAGTGGATTATAGAATGAAACCACTTATTGATGAAGCTTAAAACAAATCATAGAGAAGGTTCTGAATCTGGGAATATTGGGAGTATAAGCCAGCAAGGGGCTGACAGATGTTTGCAATAAAAATTGTATCATCTACATGTTTTATGTAATTTCTGATTAGCATGAACAGACTCATGGTAATCAAATGATCACTCTTTGGAAATTTTAAATCTGTTATTAAATGATAGTTTTGTGGATTTAGGATCTTCAAAAGTATTTTTCAAAGCTCTTCAGGAAAATAAATATTTAAATTAGTCATTTAAGAAAAAATAATATAACACTGAACCCTGTTCATTTTTTTCCCCTTTTCAGACAGATGTAATTGTTAATTCTATGTACCACCATAATGGTCTTATAGCTGAGTCTGTGTCAAAATCAATTCTAAAAGCAGCCGGAGAGGAAATAGAGCGGGAATTACACCAAAAAATAATTCAGATACCACTAGATTCCCAGTTGGTACTGGTCACAAGAGGATTTAAATTGTCTTGCAAATACATATACCATATGTTATGGACTTCAGAATATTCTGAACAAAAACTGGTAAGGTCAAAATAAATTTATCTTTCTGTGTCTCCAAAGTCTATGTAATAGTGTGTTGAATTTCCATCATGCATGTCATGATATTCATGATATGTTATTGTCAAGTGGAATATTCCCAATTCTCTACTCCTGTGAATACCTGAAATAGTAAACAGATGTTGTGGTCACAAATTGTCTTAAGTTTAATTTAAATTATCGCTTAGGCCATGTCTGAATTTTAAGTGGGCATACCACAGATAGACACAGAAACATCAGGGCTCCCTATCTGCACTTGTTCACCTCTGCACCCAGTGACCCTACAGGCCTCTTCTTACATATGGGCCAGGCATTCAGCCTTTCCATATCTCCTGCCATCTGTTAAATCCCAGGAGGACCTGGGATCTCCCTTCCAGTATCACTCCAGTCAAATCTGTCACCTGTGGGGTCTTCCCTGTGGTAAAGTACCTGTGGTTAAGCTTAGCTTTCTGGCTGACTCTACAACTGAAGGGCATAAACTGCATACAATTAAGGACTAGGGGGAACCCACTGAAATGTAGAGAGAGGGAAACTTAATCTCCTTTTCTGTCTTTGTCCATATTTATTTTATCACCATTTCTGATCTTTTGTCTAGAGAGCCCTCAAATCCAAAATTGGTCATCCAGTCACTCTCTGCTTTTTCTAGTCACTCAGTTTTCCAAGGTCCTTGCACATTATAATCTTTGTATAATCTTCTTACATTTGTATAACTATCATACTAGTATATTAGTATAACGTAAGAAAGTTGTCCAATAACCTTCCTACTACAATGTTCAGTTGGAATGTTGAAATACTGATGGAAGTTTAAATCTGCCAAAAATAAATTACATGACCAATCTTAATGACTTTAAATAAATGTTGATCACTTACTTTGACCTCTCCCTCCTTTATTAAAGCTCTTTATGTTGATCCAGAAGTGGCAAGTAAGTGGGGATAAACTGAAGATTGGCTCTCTAATCTGAGGAGAAGGCTACATAAATTGAGGGCAATCCCAATGCCCAAATGTCCTGAATGGCACAAAATATACAGTCAGTCACTTCAGTTTCTCAACTCTTTCATTTCTCATCATCTAACTNGGTTTTGGGCTAGGTACAAGGCTTGTGTTGGCACGGTTGAGAGGAAAGAGTCAAGTGCATTTGTGGGAAACCCGTACAAAGTTGTGGACAAAAAGCTTGAGCACCTGAGCCTGTATGTGAAATGGGAACCATGCCAGCATTGGCATGCAATAGAATCCTCCGTGCAGGAAAGCCCCAGGGCTGCTGTGAAGCCAGGATAAACAAAACAAGGGCCAGCCAGTCTCTGTATAGATGAATAATAGTAAATATTTTAGGCACAGTGGACCAAGACATGCGCTGCATTCTCAGCACAGATGGAGTGTCATTGCGCAGTAAAGGCAACGCTTTGCCATCTCATTACACTAAGAAATACACAGCCCATTGGACCTTAAAAGTGCACCACTTGCCCACCAGTGGATGCATGGATAAACTAAATGTGATTCATTCATACAACAGAGTGTTCTTTAAAAGGAAGGAGGGTGGCCCTGGTCCAGGGGTTACGAATCCCTCTCGCAGTGCAGGGGACGCCAGTTCAACCCCTGATCGGGGAAGATCCCACATGCCGCGGGACAGCTGAGCCCGTGTGCCCCAGCTACTAAGTCTGTGCTCTGGAGACCACGAGGCACATCTCCTGAGCCCACTTGCAGCAACTACTGAAGCCCGCGTGCCCCAGAGCCCGTGATCCGTAACGAGAGGGAGCAACCCTGAGATGAGAAGCCCGCACGCCCACCTAGAGACAGCCCCCACTCTCCGCGGCTGAGAAGGGCCCCCGTGCACAGCAGCAAAGACCCAGAGCAGNGGCCTGAGGACTAGTGGAGGTTGGCGTTGTAAAATATGGGCAGGATTAAAGCGTAAGTGGGTAAGTGAAGTCTTATTTTTGACTCAAAGACTAATCTTAAATTTATGTTTTTCCTATAGACATTGAAAGCTATGATGAAGAAATGCTTGGAAAAATGCCTTGAACTAAATATGACTTCCATTTCCTTTCCTGCCTTTGGGACTGGAATCACTGGTATGAAGAAGAGTGAAACAGCAGAGATTATGTTTAATGAAGTTTTAATATTTGCCAGACAAAATTTGCAACAATTAGCTGTAAAGTTTGTGATCCTCCCCGAAGAATTGGAGACATACAAGGTAAGTTAATATCTTAGAAATGTCCTGCAGTTCATTCACATTCAACAGCATCTATTTAGTATCTCCAAAGTAAGATACAGGGTTTGTTAAGTGTTGTGGAGCATGATGATGGTCTAACTTGGTGAAATTTAATTTTTATAAATCATTCACCTCTGACCTAGTAAGCAATGTCATTGTAGAAGCCATGTCTACCCCACTACCTAGCTTTTCTCTTGTCCTTTGTTGGCATTTTTTTCTCCCCTCTGCTCCTTAAAGGTATGCAACCTCCTAGTTTTGTGGGGTCCTTTGCTCCTCCCCTTCTCTTTCCTACTCTCCAGCCTGTCTCCATGTGGGTAGTTGCCATTTTCTCTCTCTCTACAAGAAAACAAGCTTAGACTTGTTCTAGCTTGCACTTTCCTGGAACAAGTGTAAATGTTCTTATTCCTCTTGCTGCCTTGCTAGACAGGGGGAGGTTTGTAGCGTTTGCTGATTTCCATTGCTGACCTCAAGCTATCTATGTTACATCACTGAAAGAGGAATTGGAAAGAGACACTCACCGTGGAGTCTCATGAGCCAGTGTAAGCCAGCTCTAGTACACCACTGTCTCATCCACAGCTGACCTGCAAAACTGGTGAATTACCCAGTGATGCAGCTTATCTTCTTGACAAAATTAAACATCCTGTCATTCAAATGAAGTTCACCAATTCCACCCACCACCCACTGCAGAGGACTATTACGAGGCCCAGATGGGTGCTCAGAATATATCCTTGGACTGTCCATAAAGCACCATATCCCTATAATAGGAATTAGCCACAACTAGTAAAGAAAGTGGGGCTTCCCTCATCAGTAAAGACTCAGTAAAGCTTAGTCGGTAAAGAATCCTCCTGCAATGTAGGAGACCTGGGTTTGATTCCTGGATTGGGAAGATCCCCTGAAGAAGGAAATGGCAACCCACTTCAGTATTCTTGCCTGGAGAATCCCATGGACAGAGGAGCCTGGNGCTTAGTCGGTAAAGAATCCTCCTGCAATGTAGGAGACCTGGGTTTGATTCCTGGATTGGGAAGATCCCCTGAAGAAGGAAATGGCAACCCACTTCAGTATTCTTGCCTGGAGAATCCCATGGACAGAGGAGCCTGGCATGCTACAGTCCATGGGGTCGCAAGAGTTGAACACGACCGAGTGACTAACACTTACTTACTACATAATATCCGTGTGGAAGTATGACATATGCATATACATATGTATACTCCTCTAGTCTTTTTATAAGCACATCTTTTCCTCCTAAATAAGTCTTTCAATAAAGACTTTATGTTCAGAAAGAACAGAGGGTAGTTTGCACACTTCTTCACGGGGGGCATTACCTTGGCAAGGTCTCTACAATACAGAGAATGGATTTGTCAGACATCTTGAGTTGACCTGGCTCAGGAAGACCAGCATATACTGAACTCACAATAAAGTGATACTTATGTTCACACACTGATGAATTTCCAATTCATGAATAACAATGAGCAAATAACTCCCCAGCTGACCTATATACTGTGTTCATTAGTATTTCATGATGATGAGGCTCCTGGGTGGTGCTGAGTATGTACAAAAGGCAATGGATACTCATTCATTTGGTTATTTAACAAATATGTGTTGCATATCTACCTTGTGCCAGACATTACATCTCAGAATAAGAAACTCCTTACTAGGAACACTCCTCACATTCTTCACACGAGTTGTTGGTCTTTTGTGGACAGAACTGGGAAAACTGCCAAGTTCTTGCCATTTGGATCTGCATTTCCAAACTGCTTGTTATCCACACCTTCTAAATTTTTGGTCCTGATTAAGTTACAGTTTTCTTTCATTTTCAATTCAAAAGGCTTGCCTCATTGATTTCTAACCCAGGAATGCATACTGACTTTAAGTGAATTTGGAAAAGAGCTGATTTTTATCCATTTTGTGTTTGACAGCTATTGTTAGTCCATTTATCAGCAGATGATATTATCTTGTTTATTTTGGAGGGCAGAGAAGTTCCTCCCTGTTATGATCACTCCAGGTACTAAATAAATATGAGGACTTTTTTGCTCTGGAAATAGCAATTGCAAATATAATTTTTGAAGAAAAACTACTACAGGTTAACAAGCTTCATTATTAAAGTTCGGATGAAATGAAGATTCTGGACTTTACCTCATTATCTACCATCTTTTTCAATGAAGAATTACTGCCAATTGCATCAACTTTAAACAAAGAAGACCCTGTGCATGGTGGTTCCAAACCCCAGGAAAGATGAGTTTTTTCAAATGGATACTATGATAAAGGATCTACATGGCAATATACATAAATCTCTGTGTGCATACTGTCATATAATTAAAACAATAGCTAACAGCTTGAATATTTACAATAGCCTGGGTACAATTTTAAGCACTTTACAAGAATTGATCATTCAGTCTACAGTGTGGTGTGCATATAACTTTTAAAAATGAATTTGTTTTATTGATTACAAGAACATCTGCTTGTCTTCTTCAGTGATATACCCGCCCCTTTAGTTCAGTGCCCAATATATAATTTGTCACTGTTGTGGGGTGTGTGTGTGCTCAGTCGTGTCTGACTCTTTGCAACCCCGTGGTAGCAGGGCATTAATATCTGTGAATGATTATATTTTGCTTTGGGATGTGCATTCTCCTTTTTATGCCAGATAAGAGTTTTCCCTTTCCATTTTTCCTATACTTGGTTCCCCTGTATGTCCTAATAGATTGTAGTGCTGCGTTGGCTGTTCCCTAGGACTTTCTTAAAGGTTGCTCTAGATTTGTGACGGTGGGAATAGGGGATGACAGAGTGGGTGAGGTCAGGTATGGTGAGTGCAAGTAAAGAGAGGGATTTTGATGACAGTAGCTAAAAGCCCCACTTAGGACTCTTCCGCTCTGTTTTGCTTCCTGCAGGCTTTCAGTGCTGAAATGGAAAAGAATAAGTTCAAGCTGCAGGGTCCCAACAATTACCCTGGTGGTGAGTAAGAAACTTTGGGTCTAGAAATATAGTCTCCCACTGTAGGCTCATTCTATTCTTGATCATCTGAACTAATGGAGGGGAGAAGATGAATACATAAGCCACATATGTTTCATTGTGCTCCTGCCTGGATAACTGTGTGCTCTGTACCTGGCCATGATTCTATTTTTGCTCATCCTAGTTTCGTGATAGGAATAGAGAGAGGCTAAGTTACAGTCATAGTAGGTAATCCACAGTGTGGGTAGTTCATTCACAAAAAGCTGGCTATATTTTTTCATGAGCTTACTAAACCAGCTAGTCTTTCTGTTTTGAATGGAGTCCTGTCTAAATGGGGTCATTCATTAGTAATCATAGAAAATACATCTCAGTAATACCAGATAATAATAAGTAGATTAACCCAATGCTAGTCACCCTGAGTAATCAGTGGGATCATGATGGAAACTTTAAAAAACAAATAAAAATATGTATGGCCCAACTCTACAGATTCTAATTCAGGAACTTGGGGTCTGGGCCAAGCATGTATATTTTTCAATGCTTCCTGGTCAGTTTGGCTGCTGAACCAGATTTGGGAATCACTGGATTAAACTAGTCCTATTGTTGTTGGAGAAGGATTAACTTTGTCTTAGAACTTCATTCCTTTAGAGGAGTTTGAGTAGACGGAGATGGAATTGTGTCATGACAATTTAGATACGTAGTTCTGAAACAGTCTTTTTTTAAAAAGTAGATTTATATATATATATATATATATATATATTTTTTTTTTTTGGCTGTGCTGGGCAATATGTGGGATCTTATTTCCCTGACCAGGGATCGAACCTGTACCCCCTGCAGTGGAAGCATGGAGTCTTCATAACTGGATTGCCAGGGAAGTCCCCTGAAGTAAATTTGTAATCCACAACATTCTATAGATGTTAAGAACCCCAGACATTCAAGCAGCAATAGAAACTTTTAGGACATTTTCCATTCGGATCAAGATGATTTGCTTATTCCCTTTAATATAGGAGTTAACTTATGAACGTTCAGTGTCCAGCAGTGTTGAAAATGAAGAAAAGGGAACTTTAAGAGCTCTGGCCTGTGACTGCACCTCTTATGAGCCCATTTACCTATCTGTATAATGATGATAATGACAGTGTAGTGAGAACAACTGGAGATTATATATTTTAAAATGTTCTGTAAATTATGCAGCATTAAACAAAGGCCAGGGGATAAATAATGAATGAGAGGATGGACAAACTCCTCAGGTGACCTAGAAGAGGGAGGGATGCCCTGTAGCTGGAAGGGTGCAAGAATGAATTCATGGACAAGACGGTTCTAAGTTGTGCTTTGAGGATGACAAAAATTTTCTTTTTTCTTACACAATCTTTTTTATTGTTATTATGCTTTATTTTATTGGAGGATAATTGCTCTACAGTGTTGTGGTGGTTTTTGCCATATATCAATGTGAATCAGTCATAATTTTATATATATATGTACATACACACACATACCCCCTCCCTTTTTAGCCTCCCTTCCCAACCCTGGCAAGATTTTTCAATGGCCAGAGTTGGGTTGGTGAGTTAGGGCACCCAATGTGAAGAAAACTCACAGAAGCAAACAAATGTTGTACATGAATATAGGGAACCTAGATAGGAGGAGTTTTAGGAGACAATAATATGGAAGAGGAACATACAAATGTCCCTATATCATGAATCTGAAAAATGGGGCCAGGCATTGCCATTTACTTCAGTAATTCTTGAGGATATCTGTAGAGGAATTATAGCACAGGTTAATAACTGACATTAATGATGATGATGATCTCAGATAATAAAGGAAAAGTTGGACTATTTAGGAAGGCAGAGAAGTATGCTTCCATTATAAATATTTAACTAATGAATAAAATGAAATATGTTTTGGTGCTAAAAGAGACTCCATTAGTGTTTTGAACAATTTAGTTACCTGGAAGAGCAACTCTTCTCTCCTGATAATGATGGATAAATGAAATATCACCATGTATTTTTAAAATTTTCTCCTAAAAAGTAATATAAGCTTCCAAATAGAACAAGGGTTTTAAAAGAAAGTATGTCATCAATTTAAGAATCTCTTGTCATTCCTTACAGTTGTATAAAACTTTGGCTTTTATCGTTACCAGAGGGAGGCCATTCTCCCCCTTCTACTTCTAGGTATGTCCTGGTACTTCTTCATAGCTCCTGACACCACCCAGTTACTATATGAGTGGAAAAGATGCTAATGACCACTAATGAGATCCTGAGATCACTCACTGGGAAGCAAGATTTTGAGCACTGTAGTCAGGTTGCCCACATCTACAAGCTTCCTGGACACCACTTAGTCTTATAACTATGGGCATGTTACTTAATAATATTTCTGAATCAATTTCCTCATTTGTAATATGGAAACTACTAATAGTACTTACCCATCTCATAGGACTGTGAGAATTGGAAGCAGAATACATATAAAGTACTTAGAATAATGCCTAGAAATAGTAAGTGTTCAACTTACTTTTCCCCCCTCAAAATATGTCTCCGAGATTCATCCATGTAGCTAAAAACTCGTTTTCATTGCTATGATATTCCATTGTTGAAGGACATCTGGGTGGTTTCTAGTTTCTTGTGAACTCCTTGTATACATCTTCTGATAAACAAGTGCAAAAGTTTCTTTAAATAATATAATTATAGGAGTGGTTGTCCCACTTTTACATCTGTCATGAGTATATAGGAATTCCAGTTGTTCTATATGTTCTCCCAAATTCTTGGTGTTGTCAGACTTAGAATTTTTGCCAATCTGGTTATTTTTCATTTCCCTGATTATCAAAGAAGATGGGCATATTTTCACACATATATAGGCCATTTATATTTCCTTTTCTATGAAATCTTTTGCCCAACTGGCTACTGGTTTGCTTGTTTTTCTTAATAATTTGAGGGAATTCTTTATTTATTCTAGATACTGCCTCATCTAGCAATTCCCTCTTAGCTAGTCCATTGGCCTCCCTCCTTTTTTCCAATTTGGATTCAGTCACTCTAATCTATCAGAGTGTAAATCTTTTGTATAAATCTTTTCTCCTTGTGGAGAGAGGTACAGTGGGTGCATCGGAAACAAGTTCCATTTCCTTTTCTGCTGCAATATATACTGTGTTCAGTAGCAATAGCTATAAAGTTACAAATGCTGGTTATGGAGTTGCAAAATGTCCTGTCATAAAACAGATAAGATATAAAAAGGAATCTCAGGTTATGAAATTATGGGTATTTCCTTCTTTCATTATACTCTGATAATTTCCAGTTTTTCCATAGTAAACATGTATATTTTTTATAATCAGAAATACATGTCATTTTTTAAAAAACAATTTTAATTCTAAGTTCTATGGTTTTCAGAGATGTCTGATTTTAAACCTGGTGGTAATAAGAGTTTACGGAAAATCCTATCCAGTAAGAAATAATTGTTGGTTAACATCCAGGATGAGATTACAAGGCTAACTCATCTGTAAATTGACCAAAGCAACACAGCAGGGGCAAGACATGATAAACTCTGTGTTCCCAAGGAGACTATAAGCTATGCTTTTAGATTTTCTTTGTACCCAACACAGCTCTCAGAGGTAGGTACTTAATTGAAGCTGCTACTGTTAAGGAAGCTTAGGGCAAACACTGGCTATGGTGGTTTAAAACCCACCTGCCTTCTGTGGTTTCTTATGATAGTGTTTTCAGTCCCCCAGGAGACCAGAGAGAAGAAAGAAAACAGATTTCCTGTCGTCAGTCTGATGGGATCCTATTGGGAAAAGATAGATGAGGCCCAAGTGTGGATCCAGAGGATACTGAGCTCCAAGGACTGCCACATCATTGAGGACAAGCACATCCTCTACCTCGGAAAAAAAGAACACGATGATTTGTTTCTGCTTCAGGAAAACTTACGCATCTCTCTCTCAGAGATCGTCACCCTGGGAAAGCCACGTTTAGAGATTAGAGGAGATCAGGCTGATCTCATTGAGGCAGTTATGAACATTGAACAGATGCTATGTAAAGTTCAAGAGAAAATGGCAAGAAAAAAGGAGCAAGTCCTTTGGAACTTGTCAGGTGAGTAACTTTCTATTCAATTAGAAAGTCAGCTCTTCCAGCTTTTGAGTGTGAGCATTCATATGTGTAAGCGGGCAAGAGAAAGAATGGAGGAGGAGAGAGGGCAAACTATACTGGGTCTGTTTTAGGCCATAAACTTTTTTTTTTTTTTGCTTGGTAATCATAAAAGGCCATAAACTTTTATAACCATTTTTTGACTCTACCAGCAAGGTTAATTATTAGTAAATGAAAACACACACACATGCACACATACACAATTGGATTTACTGATGATGACATGGATTGCCTAAGAGGCAACTACATGCAAAACCCAGGGTATCCCAAGCCCAGGCTCTAGGAAAAAAAAAAGTACATCCCTAATTCTGCAGATGGAACATTCAGATACAAACACATTCCACTTATTTAATTCATTTCTTTGAGTTTTATTGGAGTTATTTATTGCTGGCAGAGTTAAGAGCCCTAAAATTGCTTACTTTGAGCCTTCTCGCCAGAGTAAATTGTTCATTGGTATTGTGAGATCCAGTCAAGCATCACTCATTCAATGGGGCAAAATCCATCAGGATAACTGTGAGAATTTGGGTCTTGAGAGATCCTTTAACTTAGTCCTAGAGCTCACTAGGAAATTATACCATTAAAAATACTGCCTTGGGAGACTGAGGCTAATTTCTTCATTTATTTGACTAATGTAAGCAGGTTAGTTATGAAACAGGAAGGTGAAAGTGTGGTGGACACAACTAGGTGAGGCACCTAACCCAGACTTGGGACGTAAGGGGGAGGTGTTGCAAACAGAGAAGTGAAGACTAGGTAGGAGTTAGTAAACAAAGAAAGAACTTTCAAGAAATCAGACCATCGCTTGGCCTAGGTTATGCAAGTCCTTATAAATCACATGAAAATATTCAAAGTTTTTCTTGAAATACATGGAGAACCTTGAATGATTTTAAGCAAAGAGAAGGTCAAACTTGTATTTTAGAAAGATCAAAGAATGAATTTAGTACAAAAATTCAGATGCATGATTTCAAAGAATACCTTATTTTCCCCATGTGTTCTTAAAAATAGATCAGGCAGATATAGTGGAAGTGAGTGGGAGTTCACAGTAAATGTTGAGTCCATATTCCACAGAAAACCCAGTGTCCAAAAACACAGACAAAAGTAATATTCAAGAATGAGACCCAATATTATTACTGAGCTTTTGAAATGTAGTGAATGTGGGTCTTTAAACTGTCATTGATACTTCTTAAGAGACTAAGATTGAAAATAATACTGATCTCCTCTAAAGCTTGTGACATTGAGTTCATTCATAAAGTCGGCCTACTTTCCCAGCTACTGACAATTTAGTCATGTAAGTCCCCTGCTGTGCTGCAGCGTGGCATTTTTTGGCAGTTGGTGACTAAGCATATTATTCCACAGCAGTGTTTCAGAGGTTCATAAACCCTCAGCCCCTTCTAATCAGGTTAAGATCTTCATTAACAAAATGGAGAATCTTGAATATCAGCTGTCCACATGAACAATATTTTTTAAATAATAGAAGTTAGGCGTCTCCACCTTTATGGTGCTCTTTTAATCTTTCCTGGTGAGTGTTCCTGATAGCAGGAGTTTGTGGATCTTTGAGTTTCCAGTGCTCAGCCCGGTGCCTGGCATGTAACAGTAACTCAGTAAATGTTTGCTGAACTCTGAGATGGTTGGATGGCATCACTGACTCAATGAACATGAGTTTGAGCAAACTCGGGGAAATAGTGAAGAACTGGGAAGCCTGGTGTGCTGCAGTCCATGGGGTGGCAAAGAATCGGACACTAATTAGTGGCTAAACAGTAGCAACAATATTATACTTTGTAAATGTGAGTCATTACTCTCCAGATTTTTTTTTGTCATTTGCCACCTATTTTATTTCATTTTGGAAGTTGCCTCAATTTTAAAATAATTTTGTTAATACATAATTTATATACCATGAAGTTCATTCATGTAAAGTATACAATTCAATGGATTTTAGTATATATACAGAGTTGTACAATGATCGCTATGATCTTATTTTTTTCATTTTTCACTGGAGAATAATTGCTTTACAGTGATGTATTGGTTTCTGCTATACAACTCTCCACATTTAACTTACAGACTCTTCCTTTGAAATGTCCTGGCATGGGAGTTCTCTGCTATGGAGTTATGTCCCTCTTGCTCTCTTGCTTTCCAGAGTTACAACTTGGCCCTCTCTCTGAGTTTCTCAGAATTTATCACTTTTTTGTGTGTGGTTAAATTAAGCCTACTCAGTTACATAATGTGCTGAGGATTAGGTCATTTTAGTATATTCAGTCTTAAGTCAAAAAGAAAGTAAGCTGAAAGAAAAGAAGCCTTTTGGCGGGTTTTCATTTGTTCACCTATGTATAGATAGTTAGTCCAATAAGGAACTCCTCTGGGCAATAAACAGTTGTCCCCTAAATGTAAAATTGGAATGAAGGAAAGAAATTAAAGAAGAAAAGAAGGAAGAAAAAGAGGGGAAAGGAAGGAAGGTAGGAAAGACATTACACCATAAACTCAATCTTCAACTTTTGTTGTCCTTGGCTGGGTGGGATATGAATAACATAGGTACTAAATTTTCTGCCTTGCCCCTTACAGAAAGCACTGGGGAGAGCCAAGTTTATAACCTTAGATCTGTACTGACTAGCTTTGTGTTATTAAGCAAGTCACCTAACTAATCTGAGTTTCTATTTTCCTGTTTGTAAAATTGTGTTAATTATTTCAGTGGTGGTGTTGTAATACTGAAATGAGGTAGAGATATGAAACTGTTTTGAAAACTTTGAAGTGTTACATAAATGTCTTATTGTTTTCCATCATTCCTTAATATTTTCTTAGGTTTTTCTCTTTTTGTTGATTGGCATCCTGGCTAGAAATATAAATATTTCCTATTAACAAAACAACTATACATCATCATTATGGCATTGATAGGGAAAATATATATTAATGCTCTTTTTCCTCTTATCCCCTCAACTTCATAATATAAATCAATCTGAGGACAAATTTATTACCCACCCCCCATTTTATCCTATGATTTCTCATGGGATTATAGCTGTCATTGCATGCCGTAAATACATGAAGCATACAAATTAAACTGCTAATCTTCTCCAAATTTTTATAATTTATTTCATTTAATTTCTGCTTATTTATTTATTTGGCTGGGCTGTGCTGCTTTTGGGATCTTAGTTTCTCAACCAGAAATTGAACCTGGACCCTGGCAGTGGATACACCGAGTCCTAACCACTGAACCAACAGGAAATTTCCTCATTTAATCTCTTTACAAACCTTTTCCTCTCATAGATCACTGAGACAGAGTTTTATGTTACTTATTTTTAGGGCAGCACACTGATCAGCAACCAGAAAACCAGAATCAAATGAAGGAAATTACACTTCTGAAATGGCTAACGCTTTCAGCTCCAGAAATTCAGGATAAAAAAAACCAGTTTGAAGACTGTGGTTTGCAAGTTATAAAGGTATACTTAATTAAGGGTAGAATTTGACTCATTTTGCTATCATTTGGTTCCACAGCCAGAAGAGAAACTTGCCCACTGATGACTAAGCTAGTTGCTCATTGTCCTGCAATCCTAGGAGTTCATCTGAAAGGAGGGCAGGGATGGGTAGGGATGAGGGGTATTGTTGGAATCAAGTGGTAGAAATGATGTTAGGATGTACAGAAGCATAGTTCAAGACTCAGAGAAAAAACTATCTGCCTATCTTGAAACAAAATGTTTTATTACATAAAATATATATGTGTTTATATATCACATAAAATATATATGATAAAAGAAGCATTTATCACACTGTATTGTAATTGTTTACCTATTTTTATCTTTCACTAAACTATAAGCTTTAGGAGAGCAAAGACTGTGTCTGCACTTGTCCATTTCATTACTAGTTCCTGGCACATAGCAACGGCTCAGTGAATTTTTATTAAAGAAGGGACAGGGAATTTTGAAGAGATAGAAGTCAAAATAAGAGAAAGCTGGAGTCAGGAGAGACTCTTCTGCAACTTTATATGAAAAGCAAATCACATGCAAAGTAATAAACATATAAGTGCTTTTCTTTTTGAAGCAGAGTATCAGGCAATTTAAGTAGCATTTCTCCAGCATCTTTTTCAGGTTTTCATTTCCTTGAGCTGTAGGTAGAGAAGATAGACAATGTGCTTCTCATGGCTGCCTTCCAAGAAAGGAAGAAAATGATGGAAAGGAGAACCCCTGGAAAACCTGTGAGCTACAGGTTGTTTCAGCAAGTCCCACATCAGTTCTGCAAAATGGTATGCAGAGTCGGCTTTCACCGAGTGTACTCTGTGCCCTGCGGTAGGTGTCAGGCCCTCATAGTTGGGTTACTGTATGTGGGAGTTGGTGAGCAGACATCAGCAGGTGACTCACCACTAGCATTTGTTGCTTCAGTGAGGGCATCATTTACACCTAGGATTTAGTGGTAAAGTCATTTGGAAAGGGTAATATTTAAAATTTATCTTTTATGTATTTTGTCGCTGGTGGGTTTAATTTTGATGAAAGTGTTTGCAGAAAGAACTACAGTTCACTGTTTTTCCCCTTTCTGTGTTTGTGGCTTCCCTACAGAGAACACCCTGGAGCTTTTTTTTTTTCTTCTCTTATCTTGACAAAAAATTATCAACACTACCAAACCATCTTCCTCCTTAATTAAAAGAGCATTTTCCTGAATTTAATAAAGTTAGTCTTTTCTCTTCCATCCTTTTCATTTCCTGTAGCTGCTAGCGAATGAATTAGGCATCATCTGGCAGGTGGAATGAATATTTTAAGTTCCTTCCCAGTTATGGGAGTCCTATGTATAGTAGCTTCTGTGTCTCAGTTATACAAAAATATTGCATACTTTACCTCTGTATTTTCCACTTTAAATCTTTCCAGATGAAGGTAAGAAGTTTTTGTAGCCATCACAGAGGATAGCTGGCAATGCAACTTGATTTTGCCTGGTCCATTAAAGAGGTAGCTCTTTCAAATATGTAGCATGATCCTTGTTGTAGAGCCTTACTCCAAGTCTTTATTTCTGGAAAGCAAAGGGTCTGGGAATCATCTTCTCTTTGCCCCAGAGAAAACATAAGCAATACCTAGGGTAAAAATTGAACATGAACAGTTTTTCACCTGGGAATACAAACTGATAAATGAATCCCCACCAAGAAGTTTTTGAGTATAACCAGGAAAGTGATAATCGGTATGGTCCTTTCATTGGCAAAGTCTTAAAAATTCATGACTCCCATTTGCTCCTAAACCCATTGTAACTGGCTTTTCTGCACTCCACCACTACCCCTTCTATTTTAACTTAACCTACTCTAAAAACATCAAGATCCTCCTATTTTCCAAATCCAGCAAGTGCCTTCTTTTCAGTTCTGTGACAGGTACTGCTAATTGCCTACCCAATATCTGTATATATTTCTTCTCCAAACAGCTAAGACACATACCATTCTCTCAAGGAAGACAGTCCCAGACACTCATCTTGTTTCATCAGTCTCAAGTTCAGGCAGTCTTCCCTTAAAGCTTAGAGGCAAAGCAATTGTCCTAATACACTCGTTGTATAATTATGTAAGAGCGAGCAGGAAAATTGCAATAAAAACTCCCCATTTCGAAAGGGGAGAAGGAAAACACAAGTCACTGGTCTGTACCACTAACCACATGTACCACTAAACTGGAATAGTAAGAACTCTATTCAGAGAGTGAAGTAAGATCCTTGTTTGCACTCTGGGGAAATCTTCATTTTGTATTGCTGCCTTTGGTCACTTCTAGGTGCACTGCTTACCAGGGCTTGCCCCAGGGGTCTAGAATGCTCCCAGGCTACTGATAGCTGGACTTGTAGGTGTTTTTTTCAGCCATACAGCTCCTTTAAAAACTAAGCAGCATGAGGCCTGTGTGTTTCTGGTCAAGTCTGTGTCTTTTTAACCCAGCCAAAGATCCTGTCTCCATCTAGTCTTTAAGCCTCAAGATTCCAGTCTTTTACCTACTGGCCTCTGTGCTCTGCTCATCTCCCTAGCCTTTAGCTTAACAGCCACTACCTTGAGGCAAATCAGACAGTAGATTCAGTGAGGAGATACTACTCATAATGTGACTTGTGCCTATGTGTCTGGTGAGACTGCTTAACTTCAGGTGCCTGAAAGAAGTGTCCTCTGCTAAATAAACTACCCTTGTTGTTGTTCAGTTGCTCAGTCGTGTCCGACTCTTTGCAACCCCGTGGACTGTAGCATGCCAGGCTTCCCTGTCCTCGACTATCTCCAGGGTTTTCTCAAATTCATGTCCACTGAGTCAGTGATGCTATCTAACCATCTCATCCTCTCCTGCCCCTTTCTCCTTTTGCCTTTAATCTTTCCAAGCATCAGGGTCTTTTCCAATGAGTTGGCTTTTCACACCTGAAAGCCAAAGTACTGGAGCTTCAGCTTCAGCACCAGTTTATTCAGTAACTGCCTCAGGGCTTGGTCTGAAGTCAAGCTGTGGGGTTGGGATGTGATGGGGTCAGGCTCTGACTGTGTCTGAGACCCAGTAAACCTGACACCTTTTCTTTCTCTAATATTCAGCCATCTTCTCTAACAGACAGGCAGGGTTTTAGCCCCTGGCATTGTATCCAAGCTCTAGGACACTTGCTCATATGCAGTAAAGTGACTGTAAGCTGCAGATCTGGAGACATTTCTGTTCCTCACTGTGGGTGTGTCTCAAGGGCCAGAACTAATGTGGCAGGTGAACGATTACATGGTATGATTTCAGGGATACCAGGAAAGCTGCCCTGGGTCTTTGTTGCTGCACAGGCTTTTCACTAGTTGCAGCAAGCAGGGGTTACTCTCTAGTTGCAGTGTGCAGGCTTCTCATCGCGGTGGCTTCTCAGGAGTATGGGCTCTAGGGCATGTGGGCTTCAGTATTTGCAGCTCCCAGCTCCAGAGCATAGGCTCAATAGTTGTGACACACAGGCTTAGTTGCTCTGTGGCATGTGGGGATCTTCCCTGATCAGGGATCAAACCCATGTCTCCTGCATTGGCAGGAGGATTCTTTACCAATGAGCCAGCAGGGAAGCCCTGTTAGTGATAATTTGCCACCAACTGAACAGCTTTGGGTCTTTGCTTCAGACACAGTGACTTGAAATCAGGAACTGGTGAGTATTTGGAGGACTAAGGAGTGAATACATATTAGTACCCAAATAGGCAATACAGTTTGTCAGATCATAATAATCTTTAAATATTTTTTTCTCTTATCAGACCAAAAATATGGAGCTGGAATATACTTCACCAAGAACCTCAAAAACATAGCACAAAGGATCAAGAAAACGTCTGCCACAGAAAAGCGGATCTGTGTGTTTGAAGCTGAAGTACTCACAGGCCTCTTCTGCCAGGGTAGTGAATTAAATATTGTTCCCCCACCATTGCATCCTGGAGCCATAGATAGCTATGACAGTGTGGTTGACAATGTTTCCAGCCCTGAAACCTTTGTCATTTTTAGCAACACACAGGCTGTGCCCCAGTATTTGTGGACTTGCATCCAGCATCATGTACAGGGTTACTCAGGACAAATGATGCTCACTCCACAGCAATCTTACAGTATATTCTCAAGTGGCAGCTCTGTTGATTAATCTCTACATTATTTTAACAACAAACATGACCTTGCTTTGGAGGAACTAATCAAATAATAACCATCGGTGACTCAAAGAATGGTTTGAATATGTCAAACGGGTTGTCTTTATGGACTGACTGGGTGATTGAAGGATCAGCTACAAACCAGCATCTTAGTGCCTTCATCTTTGTCTCTGTCTCTTGGGGTTGGGGTGAATAGATACAACTAAAATACTTTCAGGACTAGTCCCTCTCCTTCAAGTTGTCTTTTCATCTTCTTTACCATAGGTAACAGCAAATATGCTTTATATATAATGAAGAAATTTTCCAGTATATAATCCAGATCCTTTTATTTTGTAAAATGATAATAGTGTAACATATTAAGACAGTAAGATGATTTCATATTTTCCAGAAAATCTTACAAAGTGCTTTGGATATCAAAATAAACACCTTATCAAAGTAACTGGCTCTGAAAATTATGTGTAAAATGAAATTTTTGGAGTGGAAGGATACCAGAAGGCTGATATCCTTTTTGGATTAGTAGAGCTTTTTCAATCAATGCCACTCAAGCACCATGAGGCAAAATTATTAATTCATCCAATATATCTTGGCCACTAGATGTGTTTCAGTCACTTTCCAAGTGCTGGGAATATGATGCTGGACAAGACAAATGTCTTCCTAAAGCTTCCAACCTAAATAATCACAAAGGCGGCTATGGACAGCTTAACAAATGTGACTTGGTATAACAAAGAGGAATTACAAATTCTCTGGAAAAATTTGGGGAGGAGAGGGATACATGAATCTGGGGTTGGGAGGAAGTCCTTTTAAAAGAAAATGAAACTCAAGTTGAGACCTGAAGAATTTTTAAGTTAAGTAAATTAAGGATAGAGCACACTGGGAGCAGAGTTGGAAGAGTATCTTGTGCAGAGTTCTTAAAGAGTCTGAATCTACTGACTGCGCTCATACTTGACTTCAGATTTCTGCCATGTAGTAGCCAGTTAATCTCAGCAGGTGTCTCTTTCCTATTCTGAGACCAATATTTCTCTACACTTCCAGACTTTCCTGACCCTCCTATCCTCAACCTCATCTAAAATACTTCTTCTTCCTCATCTTACGTTAACCAGCATTCTTTATCTTGAAAGAAGCATATCTACCATCTCATATGGTACTGCCCTTGAATTTGGGGCAAGAGGCATCTCACCATGGACTTCCAGTTTGAGAGGATTTCACTCTCCCCTCCATCTGGCCATGCCTATCTCCACAAGATGAGGAATGCATGGGGTCAAGAGAATGTATCCATTTGGGACCTCCACACCTCACTTCTAAGCCACCTACTAGGTACCTGGAAATTCTGATTTCCTGGCTAAATATTTACAAGTCTGTTTCCAGGGCCTGACTGGGCCTCTTCCTCAGGTATTTCCTTCCAAAGGTGGACTGTTCCACAGCCTACATCAAGAATGGTCATGGGGTGACTGTTTTCAGGAATGGAGCTTAGACATGAGGGCTGATATGTTCACAGGTCTGTGCGTGAGGCTGTGATACAGAGCCAAGGGTGAGAGGACTGATCTGAAAGATCTAGCTTATGTTTAACAGAGGTTTCAAAACATGATGGAGAACAGGCAGTGTTCACAAGGATAAGGAAAAAAACCAAATTCATACCAAGAAACATATTGAAACTGTAGGCCACCAAAGAGGTGAACTTAAAAGCAGTCAGAGAGGACAGTCATTCAAGTCACCTACAAACGAACGACAATTAGACTGACAACATATTTCTTGTTGTAGTTAGTATAATGTCCTCCCTCTGCCCTTGCAAACATGTCCACACCTTAACCTCCTGAATCTATGAATTTATTACCTTACATGGCAGAAGTCATTTTGCAGATGGGATTAAAGTTACCCTTCAGATGGGAAAAGTTACCAGGATTATCCAGGTGGGCCTAATCTAATCACCTAAGGGATGGCAGCATGAGAAGAGTTTGATGCCCTGTGCTTCTGAGATGTAGGAGATTATGTGCAGGGACCAGTGAGAGAAGCTTCTAGGAGCTAGGGGTGGCCTTTAACTGACAACCAGCAAGGAAACTGAGATCTTAATCCTTTAACTGCATGGAACTGAATTCTGTCAATACCTAGAGTGAACAAGGAAATGGACTCAAAAGCTTCCAGAAAGGAGTGAAGCCTGCTAACATTTGATTTTAGTCCATGAGTCCTACACATGACTTCTGACCTACAGAACTATGAAGCAGTATAGTTGTGCTCTTTTAAATCCCTAAAGTTGTGGTAATTTGTTATGGCAGTAATAGAAAACTAATCTGAAGCCTGAAGACATTAGTGTAATATTTTCAAAGGACTGAGAAAAATGAACTATTAACCTAGAATTCCATAATTAGCCAACTTCTATTTTGCCATAATTTTTGAATAAAGACACTCTCAGATCACCAAGAATGGAATTTACCAACAGTAGATAAACTTTCATTAAGTAATTTAATATTTAAAGGATATAATTCAGGGAGGAGGTAGAAAACACAAAAATCTAGGCTGCAAGAAGGCAGGATAAACAAAAAATGATAAATATGTAAATGGTAAACAATCATTGTCTATAAACAACTAATAATTTGGAGATTAAATAAGACTAAAATAAAACACTGAATAAAAAGAATGATGTAAAAAAGTAAAATGGTGAAGTAATGAATACAGTTAAGTAGTTAAAAGGGATTTAAAATCCTTGTGTTATTCAAGAGATTAGTATTATTAAGTTTATTATGTAGATTAAAATTTAAGGACAGCCACTGAAGGAAGTAAAGTACCTAACTTCTAAATAGTAGACAAAAAATAAAGTAGTTAAAAAAATCCAAAAAATGGCAAATTGGNTTGTGTTATTCAAGAGATTAGTATTATTAAGTTTATTATGTAGATTAAAATTTAAGGACAGCCACTGAAGGAAGTAAAGTACCTAACTTCTAAATAGTAGACAAAAAATAAAGTAGTTAAAAAAATCCAAAAAATGGCAAATTGGAAAAAAGGAAAAAAAAATCAGAGTTAGTTTAACCATGATACCAAAAAATAGACAACAGTACAAGATAGGAAAAGTATAGATATGCATTTATATAAGTAGATTCACAATTCTAATCAAAATATTAATAAATGTAATTCAGTTCTGTATAAATAAATTGTGGTCGAGTTGGGTTTATTTCAGAAATGCAAATATAGGTTAACTTTAGAATAACTACTATGTAACTCACTATATAACTATATTAAAGGGTATGTTCATTTGAATATATACAGAGAAATCATCTGATAAAGAATTTATAAAAGGATATCTACCAAAGAGCAAGCATCATATTTCATGGTAAAACAGAGTGATTCATTACAAAATCAGGAATGAGACAATTCTGCTTCTTATCACCATTTACATTGAGCAGTTATCTTATTAGAGCTCCTGTCAAGCACAGTAAAGAACAAACCAAAAGACTAAAAATGGAGAAACAAAAATGTCATTAAGTCACTGGAAAAGTATGATTGTCTATAGATAAACTCCAAGAAAATCTGGAGACAAATTACTAGAATTAATAAAATCATCCTGCAAATTTCTAAATAGGAATTTATATAAATCAATTTCATTTCTGTGCATGAGAAACAGTAAATGTAAAGCCTTTTTTAAAATTAATACAATAGCAACAGAAAAAATAATACAACTAGAATTAAATTTACAAAAGATATGTAAACATTTCATGAAAAAAATGACAAAACATTGAAAGGAATCAAAGATAACCTAAATAATGGAGAGATATACTATATTGCATTAAGAGGAAGCCTCAATGTAATAGAGATATATATTCTCCAAAAGCTTAATCTCATCAATTCAATATAATTTCAATCAAAATCTTAAGAGGTTTTCTTCATAGGAGCTGATGGAGTAATTACAAAAAATATTAAACAAAAAGGTCCAAGTAGATCCAAGGCAATTTTAACAAAAACAAAGTGGAGGTGACTTGACCTGTAATATACTATGACTTATTATACTACTACAGTTATTAAGACGTGTTATTGGTGTAGGGATAGACAAAGAGACAAACTGAACAGGATCAGTTCAGTCAGTCACTCGGTCATGTCCGACTCTGTGCGACCCCATGAACTGCAGCACGCCAGGCCTCCCTGTTCATCACCATCTCTNTCCCCTGTCCCTGGGATTCTCCAGGCAAGAACACTGGAGTGGGTTGCCATTTCCTTCTCCAATGCAGGAAGGTGAAAAGTGAAAGTGAAGTCACTCAGTCGTATCCGACTCTTAGCAACCCCATAGACTGCAGCCCACCAGGCTCCTCCGTCCATAGGACCTGCCCCCAAACCTTGCCCTTCCCTCTACCTCTCCCAGCCCTGCAGTCCCCTCCTGGCACCAGGGTCAGGAATGCTAAACATCATAGAGGGGAGTTCCCTGGCTGTCTAATGGTTAGACCTCCACGCTGCCACTGCCAACAGTGCAGGTTCAATCCCTGGTTGGGTAACTAAGATCTTGCGGGTTTCATGGCATGGCCAAAGAAAAGGGGTCACATGGGCCCCATGTCCTCTGCTTCAGGAGCCCTGAACCAAGTGGAGTCCCAAGATCAAGATGAACACTCCTGCCCCATATAGGCCTGTGACTGTGGGAAACACGGAGTGGTGGGTCCAGTCCTCAGCAAGTACCCTGTCAAGGTTGGTTCATGTTGTTTCAGGGGTCTGTGGACATCCCCTCCCCAAGAGTCTCTGCATGGGCTCTAATTTAAAAATTCCTTTTCTCTGTCTTCTCTGTCGCCTCCATCCAAATATGTCTGCAGCCCTACTGTGTGCAGGCTCTGGGACGCATCCGTGAACCTTGCCTGGTACCCATCCCTTGGCCAGGGCTCACAGACCACTAGAGAGGCAGACAATACCCAGTTACACTTGAGAATGACTGGTGAAGGGGCAGAGTGCCTCACAGCTCATGGGAGGGAGGCACGCATTTCTCCAAGGCAGGGCATCTAGGAAGGCTTCCCGGAGGAGGTGGTTCCAGGCACACTTCCAGAAATGGTCATGGTTAAAGTTTTCCGTTCTTAGGCCCTGGGGGTTCCACGGATGAGAGGGGCATAGCCCTGCTCCAGCGATCGCCAGGTGAGCAGGGGAGAAGGCAGGGTTGCACAGGCGGTATTGGAGACGCTGCTAGGCCCTGGGCTCCCGCAGGTGTCCTTGCAGGTCACCTGTGCTCACAAATGAGGACACAGGGTTGGCTCCATCACTTGTGTAAGCACATACAGGGTGGCAGCCGAGCAGGTAAGCAGGCGTGGGGCTCTTCTGAGCACAGGGCCTTTGCAACCTTCCAGTTGCACACCTGTGATGGGTAGGCGCCCACGCACATCCTGATCTAGAGCCAGGCCAGCCGAGTCCAGGCCAAGAGGGCTGCACACGTGTCCTGCTCTGTCCTCACAGGACTGCAGTCCACTCATTCAAGTGGGGAGAAGGAGAATCCAGGTGGGTGGGATCCCCGTCGGTCCCATTCCCAGGTCACCCTGGGGAGCTGGATGCTGTGGCCACAGGCTGTAGACACACCTCCCAGCCTATCTTGGGCAGCTTGGGCTGCTACTGCAAGACCACACCCTGGCCGGCTTCCGCAGCAGACATCTGTCTCCCCTAGTTCTGGATGCTGTGGTTTGAGATGAGGGTCCTGGGGGCCCTCCCCCAGGCTGTGCCCTCACACCGCCTTCCTTGCTGCATGCACGTGGCAAGGGCAGGAGCCGGCTCTCCCGCGTCTTCTCACAAGGGTACTAGTCCCACGAGAAGGGCTCTGCCCTGTGACCTGACGAGTTCTTTTCAATATTTATTTCTCTGGGGGCTTCCCTCGTGGCTCCGTAGAAAAGAATCCACCTGCCAATGCAGGAGACACGGGTCCAATCCCTGATCTGGGAAGATTCCACGTGCGCCACAACTACTGAACCTGCCATCGAGAGCCCGGGAGCCACAATTCCTGAGTCCACACGCTGCAACCACTGAAGCGCGTGTGTCCTAGAGCCAGTGGTCTGCAACAAGAGAAGCCCGAGACCTGCAACTAGAGAGGAGCCCCGCTCGCCACAACTAGAGGAAAGCACTCACAGCAACAAAGACCCAACATAGCCAAAACGAAAGTACTTATTTCTGAAAAAATCTATTTGGCTGCACTGGGGCTTCATGGCAGAGTACGGGATCTTCAGCTGCCGCATGCAGAATCTAGTTCTCTGCCCAGGGATGGAACTCCCTGCAACTAGGAGTGGGGAGTCCTAACCACTGGACCACCAAGGAAGTCCCACTCCCCGTGACCCATCTTCAAATAGCATCCCGCTGAGGGCAGGGCTTCAAGATGAAGGGACATAAACATGCAGTCCACAACACCTTACCTGGTGGTGGCTCCTGGATGAGGACCCGGCTGGTTAGGCGAGATCAGAGTGCTGGCAGAGTGGCCCTGCCCCTGGCCCTCATGCACATGTGTGCCCAGGTACACATGTACACAGGCAAGCTCGCACACGTCGAGTGTTGGGCCCGTGCACACTGGGTGCCGTGCTTTTCCTTAACTTTGCTCTCCATCTGATCTCTCCGTGGAGCTTCGAATTACAGAGGTGATTGCGTTTATTTACTCTTGCTGAAACAGTCATGGAGTGCCTGCTCTAGGTCAAATTCTGCGCTGGGCTCCGTGGCTGCAGCACTAGGAAGGTGTAGTGCATTGCTACCAGTCCATCGTGGGCCGTGCCTAGTGGCTCAGTTGCGTTTGGCTCTGTGCGGCCCTGAGGGCCATCGCCATCAGGCTCCTCTGTCCATGGGATTCTCCAGGCAAGAATACTGGAGTGGGTTGCCACGCCCTCCTCCNCATCGTGGGCCGTGCCTAGTGGCTCAGTTGCGTTTGGCTCTGTGCGGCCCTGAGGGCCATCGCCATCAGGCTCCTCTGTCCATGGGATTCTCCAGGCAAGAATACTGGAGTGGGTTGCCACGCCCTCCTCCAGGGGATCTTCCTGGCCCAGGGATCGAACCTGTGTCTCTTATGTCTCCTGCATCGGCAGGTGGGTTCTTTACCACTAGCGCCACCTGGGACTATCACACAATTTTTGCATCTGTCCTGTGGTGAATGGCCATCTGTTTCCCATTCCACCATGGGATCCTTAAGGATAGAGAGTACATCTTGCTGCCAGCTCTGGTCCTAGCACCTGCCATAGTACATGGCACATGGCGGGCACTCAGTAATTACTTGCTGAATGCATGAAAATAAAGAAGATTCAGTAAACACCAGCAGTTAGGGAATAATTAAACAAAGTTATTAAGTCCTTAGGCTGTTCTTCTTAATGTATCGAGTTTCTGCTTTTTAAATTTTTTGGCCATGGCACACGGCATGTGGGATCTTAATTCCCTGACTGGGGAGCATAACTATGTCCCTTGCAGTGGAATTGCGGAGTCTTAACCACAGGATCTCCAGGGAAGTTCAAGTCTTTTTAAAGAAGCATTATTTGGAATTCCCCGGTGGTCCACTGGTTAAGAATTCTTTTGTCAATGCAGGAGACAGGGGCTTGATCACTGGTCTGGAAAGATCCCACATGCCGCAAGGCAGCTAAGCCATGCTCCACGACCACTGGGCCTGAGCTCGGGAGCCCATGTTCTGCAGCAAGAGACACCACCACAATGAGAAGCCCTCGAAAAGCAACTGGAAAGTAGCTCCTACTCATCACAGCTTGAGAAAAGCCTGCACAGTGATGAAGACCTACTCTGTGTGAGTCATTCAGTTGTGTCCGACTCTTCGTGACCCCATGGACTGTAGCCCACCAGGCTCCTTGGTCCATAGAATTCTCCAGGCAAGAACACTGGAATGGGTTGCCATTTCCTTCTCCAAAGACCTACTATAGACAAAATTAAATAAATAAATAGCATTGTTGAATCCTCAAGATGACTTGTGAGTTGGGTATTGTCAGAAGTCTCGTTTGCAGATGACTCTGACAGGTGAAATAAGGTGCCTGTGTAGCTGGAGGACATGACATGCAGGACATGCAGCTGGAGTTGCTTCCGCCTCCATCTTCTGACCATAGGAGCCAAAACCCAACAGGGAAGGATAGATAGACAGTGATGAGCACCCTCAATGTGTCAGGGGCAACTTTGGATTTTTACTACATGCACGCCAGATATTCTTATTAACTCTTCGTTGAAGCATCACATGCACACTGAAGAGTTCACACATGATGAGTGCACAGCTGGAGAAAATTCCATAAACTGAATACATCCATGTAACCAGCACCCAGATCAGGAAATGAACCTCATCAGCTCCCCAGATATTCCCTCTGTGTCCTGGTTCTGGCACTCCCCTCTCCAAGATTAACCACTATCCTGACTTCTACCACCATTTGTACATTTCTACTGATTTATCCACATAGAATTCTATAAGCTTTAGGGGCTGTTTTTTTTTTTTTTTTTTTTCCTTCTTAAAGTCGTGTGTAAGGGTGGCTCAGCAGTAAAGAATCTGCCTGCCAATATAGGAGATGTGGGTTTGATCCCTGGGTTGGGAATATTCCCTGGAGTGGAAAATGGCAACACACTCCCTTAAAAGAAAAAAAAAAATCGTGTGTGAGTCACCCATATTGTTGTCTACAGTTATAGATTATTCATTGTCATTGCATTGTATGAATATGTTGCAATTCATACATCCATTCTATGATTGATTAGCTTTGGGTAATTTCCACTTTCTATTTATTACAAACAGTGCTGCTGTGCACAAAAACAGGATCACAGAAAGTATGCATCAAGGAGGTCACAGTTTTGACATAGAATCTAGTACTTCTCAACAGATTCCCAAGGTGGCTGCACCAATTTGCATCCGCACCAAGTAGGGTTATGAGAGTTCCAGTTGCTCCACTTCCCTGCCAACACTTAATATTGTCAGATTTCTCCATTTTTACTGCTCTGTAGGCTGTGCTGTACACTTTATTTCCCAATCCTTTCAGCAACCCCATGAGAAGGATTTTGTGATCTCTACATTACAGACGAGAACACCCAGGCTCTGAGAGGTGAAGTAATTTCTCCAGCACCACTTAAACCCTGGCACTGGTGCAGGGCTGTCTGACCTCAGCCCAATATATCATCCGTTTCTCTGTTTATCAAGCTGCCTCCTCTGACCTTGTCCCCGGGGGTTCCCAGAAGTCCCATCCTAGGGACTATAGCCACTCTGCTTCTTGGGTGATACCGGACTGATGCCCCTGACGTGAGTTGGGCCGCAAGTAGGAGGCCCTCTGGTCCAGGTTCTCTCTAGCATTCTTTCCAGGGCTGGAAAGGGCAGAGGGTGGGCAGCGGGGGGCACACNGGGGGGGGGGGGCGGGGGAGTGGAGACGGCCGACTGCAGTTTACAGATGTCATAACAACATGGGCCTGAAGCGGCTGACAGGGGTGTGGTAATTATAGGAATGACAGAACTTAGTCTGCACAAGCGTGTGTCAGTGGTGATGCGAGGGAAGCTCAAAATGGGAGGAGAGAACTGAAGGATGACTGGAGTCCGGGAAGCCGTCATGAAGGAATGTTTTCGGTTTGAATGGAAGTATTTAATGTTCCGATTATAGCAAACGATGTCAAGATAATTGATTTTTAAGGTTTAAATTCTGAATAAACAGTTTGGAAGTAGTTTTTTTCTAAGCATACTATTAAATAACATTTCTAACTTTTCAGTCCTCTTTTCCTTTAATAAACAGTTCCTTAAAAACCTGTTTCTTAACAGTAGATGAGTAAGTGATTTTTCCCCCTTCATGTTACTTCAAGGCTCATTATTGACATTTTCCCTTTGTTCTTGCGTTTGTAATATTTTGAAAGTAATTCACAAGCTATTCCCCTTCCATTTTAAAGATTGAAGAGATGAAATTTTAACTTCAAAGGAAAGGAAGGATGAACTCTGTTGTACTTTTACTGAAATAATTTATTCTTTGATGGCACTATTGTATTTAACACTGGATTTTTAGTTGGAGAACTTGAGAGAAGTTAAAGGGATAATGAGCTTTTTTCCAGATACTGTGCTAAATACTTGCTGTAGAGTAAAAGGTTTAATGCTTACAGTAACTCTGAAGTGTGTTATTTTTTTCCGTTTCTACAGATTAAAGCTTTGAGGGTTAGAGAAGTTAAGTAACCACCTAGGTGTTCCAGCTCTTGTTAGAACAGAATCACTGCCATTTTAGGAATTATTTCTCCTCTCCTTTCATACTTCTTGGTTGTGTTTTCTTTTTTTTGGTCCATTCATATGCTCAGAGACTGGGGATGTGGACATGATCAAGACATTGTTCCTGTTCTCATGGAATTTATATTGTTGCAGAGAAGACTTAACAGATAATGACTATAAATATCGACTGCGTAACGTTTTATCAGTCATTATAATTGAGCGGGAGCTGTTCGCAAAGGAGGTTCAAATGGAATAAAACAGCGTAAGCCTTGAGTGTTTACAGTCTGGAGGAGAAGCAAAACATGCATTTATGAAAACCTAGACTAAGCTAAATGATAGAAATTAACACTTCACCAGTGTACTTGCATTATTACTTTAGGTCCTTATAGAAATTCTTTCACAGAACTGTGAATTAATATTTTATACTTTGACTTTTTTCTAGGATTGGGACATGAGAAAAGGAACATGAAAAAACTCTTCCTTGCTACCCAAGACACTGTTTATAATTTATTTACTGATCCTTATAAAGTATAAACCTTAAAGACAAGTTCTTTTAAGCCCTCAGTGACAGGCATTTTTGTTTTTTTCCTTTGCTTTAAAAATTTTTTTTAATGACTCTTTTTATTAGATCATTTCTATTCAAAAGCCATCTTGTTTCTCTTTATACTTTGGCTATTAGGAGGCTCAGAGCTGTGATCAGCTTTGGTAATTTTCATAATTTTCCTTTGCTTTAACTTTGTTATAAACTATACCAGATAGTCTGGAATTGCTGCTCAGTTGTTTCCTGGACTACTTGTTCTCTGTTGCTCTCAATTTTATTTTTACCTTTTCCCTCTCATTTAAGAGTAGGGTTTATTTTCTCTACAGTGTGTTAGCATAATGTTTGTTGAATTAATGATAAAGTCTTGATGGTTTATGAATTTGTTTTTAAGTCTGTCAGATTGTTCATAGAAGTATGTATGCTTTGTATAAAATCAGTATAGACTTTTGGCCATGCAAGTAAAGGTGACTAACATAATGATAAAGATAATTCCCTGTTAGATAAAGATAATTCCCTGTTACTTTCTTTAAGGTTTCTGTATTTTGCAGGGTATTCTGAATTCAGCCATAATAATGAAAGAAAATATTGAAAATGGTAAACAATTCAATTAGCTGATTGGGGCTGATTTCACTCTATTCTTGCTGCAGTAAGCAGGAGGTGGCCCCAAGCCAGCTGGGAGCCAGATAGGACCTTCATTAGAAAATTGTTAAGTCTTTGCAGTGACAGAGCAGGGATGAAGACTGATGGAACATACAATTTTTTGTTTGTTTGCTTTTGAAGTTGATAATGCTCCTACACAGCAGATCTTAGTGATAAAATGGTTCTGATTGAATGTATTAGACTAATTGGAACAGTGTTTGAAAGCAGGCAATAATCCAAAATGTGGATAATGAGGATAATCTCCTTCACATAATAAGAATAATGCTGCACTTCATATACAAAGATAAGTCTGCTTACTCATCATGATTGATTTTTCAGTGTGAGGGATATGTGCTGAGTTGTCCATGAGTCTTTGTATTCTGTGACCAGCAAGGCAGCTTGGGGTCAAAATGGGGGTTTTTAGCTAGGGAGCAGAAAGACAAGCAAAAGTTGCTCTAACATCTGTTGATGGGTCAAGTACTACATCGAGTGTTTTCACCTGATTATCCTGCAAAACCACATGAAGAGGTGGTTACATGTACAGGGTGGTTAAGTGGTGGAGCTGGGATTCAATCACAGGGCTGTTTGTACTATGTTCTCATCAATCGTTAAAGCTTGATTTTGTCTTGGTTTGCAGTTCAGTCTTCTGCTCCTTAAACTAGATATAGTTTGTTTAACACCAAGAAATAATATTGTGAAGATCTAATTTACTAAAAACTGAAAGGCCATTGGAATTTCTTGCTTTACTGGCAATAAAAAATACAATTTTTAAATTAGAATAGTATCTGTAAAACAACCGTTCCCTGTCCCAGCCTTCGCACTTTAGAGGCTACTTATTTATTTCTTTTAGCTGTTTCCTCTTTCATATTTATAAATAGCTTGGTTCTATTGCTGTTTCTTGATATAGCAATTTTAGGCATTATCTACGGACTTTCCACATTTACAGATATCCTTTAAATATATTTATTTAGATGTTTACTAAGTCAGCGTTTAGTTATAACTATGTAAATAATTACAACAGGACCATGCAGTATATTATGATAGCATTTATTCTTTTAACTGGTTTTTGTTTTTCCAGGAGTAATACCTGTTTTCCCTTTTCCATTTTGAGACAGCTGTCCTAGAACCTTCTATCCTTTGAAAGCAATCTGGACTGATTACTTTCTAGGCTTATTGCACAGATGTCACCCTGAAACTTATCTTTATGTCACCTTAAAATTTTCTGTGCCCTGCTCCAATATTGGATCTCCTATTTTCCATGTTTTTTTTTTTTTTACTTACAGAGAAAGGGTACCTGGGAAGCAAAAACTTTGTTTTTAAGATCTTGCATGGCTGAAAAAAAATCTTTATTTTACCTGTACATTTCATCAGTCATTTGTCGAGTATAAAAATCAAGGCTTAAAAAGTTTGGAAGTCATAGTTCCATTGTTTTCTGCATTCTAATGTTGCCATTGAAATCCATAGCCATTCTTATTTTTCACTTATATGTGACCTTCCCTGCCTTTTTCCCTACCTCCAGAAGCTTTTAGAGTTTTATTTTAAACCCCTGAAATTCCATAATGTGTCTAGATTTTTTTTTTTTTTCCTTTTTTAAGGGCAAGCAGTGGCTTCCTACAGGCTGGGGATTTGTGTCCTTTAGTTTTGGGAAATTTATTATTAGTAGTGCTTTAGATAAAAAGAGTTACGCTTAACTATGCTTCCTGTTTTTGGACGCTATCATCAGACTATACCATCCTCTTTCATTTCTGAGCCCTACTTCCATTACCTTTTCTAATAGGTACCCACTGCATTATGGCTGATACATTCCTTGATTATATATGAATCATGAAATATGTAGTGTGTTGTGTGTAGGTATATTTAGTTTTTGTATTGTGTTATAGACCTTGTTTGGTTTCTTACTATTTTTACTGAGCATTGTTTTGGAGACCTTTCTGTTTTGTGTGTACATATAATTGTGTATAATGTAGAATTCCATGATATACACATGCCACATTTTACTTCTCATTCCCTAATCACTGACACCTGAGTTGCCTTTCTGGCGTCACAAGTATACTGTGGTAAATATACTCTTATTTGTACATCCTTATGGACCTGTGTGAGAAGTTCTCTGGGATATATGGCCAGGAGTGGGATTCTTGGGTTACAGAATAGGAGGACTAGCTTACGTGCCTTCTAGCAGTGAGGAGGCTTCTTGTCTGCCCATATCTTTGCCAGTATTTGATTTTATCCAACTTCTTTATTTTTGCAAATCAGGTATAAAATGATGTCTTGTTTTAATTTTCATTCTCTAATTAATGAATTTGAGCATCTCATATCCATTCAGGTTTTCCCTTTTGTTGCTTGTATGTTTTGTCCTTTGTCTTTCTTTTGGGTTTTCTTTTTTGGGGGGGTTTTCTTTTATTTTTTTTGACTGCACACTTGTATGCAGCTTGCAGAATCTTAGTTCTCCAAACGAGGATTAAACCCAGGCCAGGGAATTGAAAGCCTAGAATCCTAATCATTAGGCCACCAGGAAACTCCCCTTCCTGTCTTTCTTTTTGGTTTGCAGGAGTTTGTTGTGGAGATTTATTGATTATAGGATTGAAAAATACCTTCTCTTGGCCTGCCATCCTTCTGCTGGTTTTGTCCATGGTATCTTTTATTGAATGAATATTCTAAATTTGATGTATTGTTTCTTTGATAATCTCTTGTTTATTTGATTTTTTTGTCTCTTTTGGGATTTGTTTTATTTGGGTATTAGAATTTTTTGGTCATCTAAAAATTTTTTTCTTTTCCTTCCTCTTTTCCATCACTTAGTCTTTTTGTTCTGTTTCTTGATTTTTTAAAAATGTTATCTTCCAACCCTTCCATTGAATTTTAAATTCCTGTTCATATTTTAATTTCTTAGAGCTCATTGTTACGATATGTTTCTATTTTTTGATAGAGACTATGGGGCTTTCCAGGTGGCAGAGTGGTAAAGAATTCGCCTGCCAGTGCAGGAGATATAGGTTTAATCCCTGGGTTGGGGAGATCCCCTGGAGTAGGAAATGGCAACCCACTCCAGGATTCGTGCCTGGAAAATTTAATGGACACAGGTGTCTGACTAGCTGCAGCCCATGGGGTCGCAAAGAATTGAACACGATTAGTGACTGAGCACAGCACCTCATTCTACCTTTAGAAATGCCTGGGGGGGGGGGTCTCCTGTATCTGAAACCTGCTTGTGGACTGTATGAATCAGCTTCTTACAGTGCTTCAGTTCAGTTCAGTAGCTCATTCATGTCCAACTCTTTGTGACACCATGGACTGCAGCACACCAGGCTTCCCTGTCCACCCAACTCCCAGAGCTTGCTCAGACTCGTCCATTGAGTCGGTGATGCCTTCCAACCATCTCATCCTCTGTCATCTCCTTCTCCTCCTGCCTTCAATCTTTCCCAGCATCAGGGTCTTCTCAAAAGAGTCAGTTCTTCATATCAGGTGGCCAAAGTTTTGGAGTTTCAGCTTCAACATCAGTCCTTCTAGTGAATATTCAGGACTGATTTCCTTTAGGATGGACTGGTTGGATCTCCTTGCAGTCCAAGGGACTCTCGAGTCTTCTCCAACACCACAGTTCAAAAGCATCAATTCTTCCGCGTTCAGCTTTCTTTACAGTCCAACTTTCACATCCATACGTGACTACTAGAAAAACCATAGCTTTGACTAGATGGACCTTTGTTGGCAAAGTAATGTCTCTGTTTTTTAATATGCTTTCTAGGTTGGTCATGACTTTTCTTCCAAGGAGCAAGCGTCTTTTAGTTTCATGGCTGCAGTCATCATCTGCAGTGATTTTGGAGTCCAAGAAAATCTGTCACTGGTTCCATTGTTTCCCCATCTATTTGCCATGAAGTGATGGGACTGGATGCCATGATCTTAGTTTTTTGAATGTTGAGTTTTAAGCCAGCTTTTTCACTCTCCTCTTTCACCTTCATCAAGAGGCTCTTTAGTTTCTTTTTGCTTTCTGCTATTAAGGGTGGTGTCATCTTCATATCTGAGGTTATTGATACTTCTCCTGNTGAATGTTGAGTTTTAAGCCAGCTTTTTCACTCTCCTCTTTCACCTTCATCAAGAGGCTCTTTAGTTTCTTTTTGCTTTCTGCTATTAAGGGTGGTGTCATCTTCATATCTGAGGTTATTGATACTTCTCCTGGCAATCTTTTTGATTCCAGGTTGTGCTTCATCCAGCATGGCATTTCGCATGGTGTACTCTGCATATAAGTTAAATAAGCAGGGTGACAGTATACAGGCTTGACATACTCCTTTCCCAATCTGGAACCAGTCCATTGTTCCATGTCTGATTCTAACTGTTGCTTCTTGACCTGCATACAGATTTCTCGGGTGGCAGGTAAGATGGTCTGGTATTCCCATATCCAAGAAGTTTTTTACAGTTTTCTCAGTAAAACGCTTTAGCGTAGTCAGTAAAGCAGAAGTGAATGTTTTTCTGGAACTCTCTTGCTTTTTCTATGATCCAGTGGATGTTGGCAATTTGATCTCTGGTTCCACTACCTTTTCTGAATCCACCTTGAACATCTGGAAGTTCTTGGTTCATGTGCTGTTGAAGCCTATCTTGGACTGCAAAAGATCAGTTTTTATCCCCAAGAAAGGCAATGCCAAAGAACATTCAAACTACTGCACAGTTGCACTCATTTCACACGCTAGCAAATACAGGTGCTTAGGCTTCAGAATTCACCACTTCACTAGTAAAACACCATTCGATCATCTGTTTTAAGGATTCTAAAAAGTTTTTGACATCTCATCTGTGACCTTTGACGCTCTCTTTTTGTGTTCTGTCTTTGCAGTTCATCCTTTTTTTTTTTTTTAAGTTATAATTTTGGTATGGATTAGTCTACCAAATCCATCATTGTATTTCTTAAATTCTTTATCTTCTGATCTGTTCATTCTCTCCATGGTATTTGAGTGTTGTATAATCAGTACTTTAGTGTTGAATAAAATTAAATTTCTGAGCATTAAGATGTTAATATGTTTTGGGAGGAAAGCATGTACATCCTAAAGTGATAAATCTTAATTTAAATTTATGAGAACACTTTTAAGTGTATACATAATAGATATGTTAAATTCAGTAATGAATATGAATTGGATAAACACAAGTCCCCCCGCTCCCATGAAGGAGTCCTTTATGCTTTTTTTGGGGAAAGATTTCTGTTAAAAAAAATCTAACTTATAAGGGAAGAGGAAGTTTTCACTGTTGATAAAGACCTGAAGTATTCAATCAGAGGGCTTCCGTAGTGTTTCAGATGGTAAAGAATTTGATGAAATAACATGTTAGCCAAAAGTAAAGAAATTTAATGTTTTAGTTAGGCCAGGAAGCCTCAATTGTAGTAAATTTTGTGTTTCCACCTTAACTTTTTGAAAGTTTTTCTTATTGTATAGTTAGTATATTACCTACTATAGAAAATTAGGAAGATAAAAGAGAATATTAATTTACATTTAAGATTTTTATAAGTTATGAAATATTTTTAAAAATACAAAGAATGGTATAGATTGGGGTTTTGTTCCCATATCCAGATTTTTCATGTGTTAATGTTCTGTTTTTATTTCCCAATATATTATGATTATGTCATAGCCAAGCCCTCATTCTGGAATTTTTAGGTTTACAAGTTTTCAATTATCAGTCATTCTCCTGTCATCATGCTTATATATAATATCGATTTTACTTCCTTTGGGTACATTCCAAAAGTGAAATTACTGAGTCTTGGCGTGTAAATTCCCAAAATCTTTGGTANCAGGGATTGAACCTGTCTCTTATACACATCTCATGCTTATATATAATATCGATTTTACTTCCTTTGGGTACATTCCAAAAGTGAAATTACTGAGTCTTGGCGTGTAAATTCCCAAAATCTTTGGTAAATATCTTCCTTTAAATGTTTGGATATTGAGGCCGTCTTCGTAGAGCCTTGCACAATGGGAACCCATAGATACTGGAAGGTCGAAGGTTATAGTAAACGTCTCAGTTGAAGGTCTGAAGCTGAGACATGAAAGAAAGGATGGATTTCTATTAGATTAATAGAGTTGAAGCTGTAAAATGTAATCAAAGATGAACACCTTAGAATCATATTTGTAGCATTGACTTCTCCCAGAAGAGGCTTATTGCAGGATTTTTCAAAACTTGCCCCCACTGAACACAAAAATGTTGTCACTAAAATAAGATACTCTAATGATTTTACAGGGAGGATATGGGTAGGATATTTTAAATTCCATTTTTCTTTCCTCATTTTTATTCAGATATTTTTAAGGGACCTGTTACTACTTGACTCTAGAAGTGAAAATCACTCAGTTGTGTCCGACTCTTTGTGACTCCATGGACTATACAGTCCATGGAATTCTCCAGGCCAGAATACTGGAGTGAGTAGCCTTTCCCTTCTCAAGGGGGTCTTCCCAACCCAGGGATTGAACCCAGGTCTCCAGCATTGCAGGCAGATTCTTTACCAGCTGAGCCACAAGGGAAACCCACTTGACTAGAGGTTGACAGCAAATGAATAATAAATATTTACAAATGGGAGAGCATATACTCTGGAATGCAAACTCATACCTTTCCAGTCTCTAATGAAAAAATAGATTCCAAAAATATTCATCAATGAACTGAAATTAAGATTCATTTATGGTTAAATTTATAAATCTGCAACTTGCTTATTTTGCAGTCATACTTTCTTATAGTTTTGGTTTTTTAATATTAGGTACATGTCATGTTTTCTTATAAAATTATGCTTTATTTATACAATGGAAATAAACATACTAACATTTTATAGTGTTGCACAAAGAATATTGTGAATGTTAAATATTTACAGTGGTTAGCATGTGTTTGGGATTTATTGACTGCTTGGATTGACTCAGCATACTGAATATAGTGTATACCAATATAATAAAAATGTCTCTACACTCAGTGTGTTTTGGGTATAGATTGGTGATGAAGAGTGGAAAGAGTATTGAATGAATCAAGGCCAAAGGAACTTGTAGGGCAAAGAAGTTCAGATTTGATCTAAGAAGTGCTAAAAACTCGTTCTATGTCCTTTAGTTCAATTCACTTCAGTTGCTCAGTTATGTCTGCCTCTTTGCGACCCCATGAATCCCAGAAAGCCAGGCCTCCCAGTCCATCACCAACTCCCGGAGTTCACTCAAACTCATATTCAACGAGTCGGTGATGCCATCCAGCCATCTCATCCTCTGCCATCCTCTTCTCCCCCTGCCCCCCAATCCCTCCCAGCATCAGGGTCTTTTTCAGTAAGTCAACTCTTCGCATGAGGTGGCCAAAGTCCTTGGGTTTCAGCTTCAGCATCAGTCCTGCCAATGAACACCCAGGACTGGTCTCCTTTAGGATAGACTGGTTGGATCTCCTTTCAGTCCAAGGGTCTCTCAAGAGTCTTCTCCAACACTACAGTTCAAAAGCATCAATTCTTTGGCGCTCAGCTTTCTTCACAGTCCAACTGCCAAATCCATACGTGACCACATGTTCTTAGACATTGAAATTATGCAATGACAAAGTGTTAAGATAAATTTGAGAGCTATGTGAAGGATGAATTAAAAACCAAAGAGTCTGGAGTTAAGGAAGGGTGGTTAGAGCTGTTGCAGTTATCTAGCTGTAAAGAATTGGACATGACTTAGCAACTCAACAACTACAAGTTATCTATCTGTATGATAGGCACCTAGATCACACTGGTGGCAGTTAGAATAGATAGGAATAGATAAAATCAAACATTTTGGATGGAGCAATAGGCAATTTTTGATTATTTTAAATAAATAGACATGAAGGGGAAATTGGGAGATTTCATTTTGGAAGAGTACATTTCTGTTTTACCACCAGTTTTGCATCTTTCTTTTAACTTTATTGCTTTTGGGGCTTTATTTTCCTAGAAAATGAGGAAAATCGGGCATAATGTCTTTAATTTTAAAGGCTTCTGGTTCCTGAGAGAGAGGGCAAAGTTATTGACAATAACTTAAGTTTTTAAATTAATCATTTAGGTGATAATATCCTAAAGATGTTTGCTTAATATAAAGATAATTTTCTCATTCTATTACATGTTCATTTGATTATAAATCTCTATAGAAATGATTTCATTTCTTTGTTACCTGAGCTCTCTTTAGTCCAACTGCAGCCTACATTTCAGTTGTGTTTTGCATTGAAATGAAAAGAGTGTTAGTTGCTAAGTTGTGTCTGACTCTTTGAGACCCCATGCACTGTAGCCCTCCAGGTTCCTCTGTCCGTGGGATTTTCCAGGCAGGAATACTGGAATGGGTTGCCCTTCGCTTCTCCAGGGGATCTTCCTGACCCAGGGATTGAACCCTGATCTACATTGCAGGCAAATTCTTTACTCCCTAAGCCACAAGGGAGACAAAATTATTTTGCATCCATTTCCAGTAAAACTTCTGCTTCCACTATGGAGATTTTCAGTTGTATGCAGACGCGTATCAGAATACACTTGGTAACGTTTGAAAGAAGAAACAACACTGGAGACCTATTACTTCAAATTTTTGAAAGGGCAGTTGTGTATATTTTTCAAAAAACCTCCCACGTGGCAAATATAATCTCATTCCCATGGGCAGAGAGAACTCAGTCTCATTTATTTCATTTGCGAAGAAATCCTTGATTTTTTAAAAAATGTTGACTATTAGAGCAATTTTAGGTTCCCAGCAGAATTGAATGGAAACTACTGAATTCCCATCTACGGCCTACTCCATATACACACAGTGTCCCTCACCACTTAACATTTTCACCAAAGTGGTACATCGGTTATAATCCAGTGAACAATTGATTCATCATTATCACCCAAAGCCAGTAGGCTACATTTAGGTTCATTCTTGGAGTTGTACACTCTGTGGGTTTTGACAAAAGTAAAATGACATATATCAGCTGTTACAGTATCCAACAGAATAGGTTCACTGCCTCCAAAATCCTCTTACACTTTGCTATTCATCCCTTAAACCCCTGCCAACCGCTGATCTTTTAAATAGTTTTGCCTCTTCCAGAATGTCATAAAACTGGAATCATGTGGTGAATACAATATCCACCCAAAGAGGGAAGAGGGTATTTTATTAAATAATCAATCTCATGTATGGATACTGATTTAAACATTTTTAAGAAAACTGATAATTATAAAGAATAATACACTGTGACCAAATATGTTTATTCCAGGAGTCAACAATCATTGTTAAGAAAGGTAGTAATATCTCACATATTTAATGTGTCAAAGGAGATAAACAATAACCATTTTAATAACTGCCAGAAAGACATATGATCTAATTCAACATACATTTGGTTTCTAACTTTAGTGAAATAGATACAGATGGGTACTAGATACTTACATGTGATTTTTTTTTTT
>SJYV01041225.1:573922-587418 GCA_006410875.1 Neotragus pygmaeus | reverse complement strand
TTTTTTTTTTTAAACTATCTCTGCTATGGCACAGCTGGAGCTATCTAAATTGCTGGTAGAAATGCATGATATTATGGCCCCTGTAGAAAGCAGTTTGACAGTTTCTTGTAAAGTTAAACATACACTTACCATGGTGATGGTTTAGTTGCTACATCATGTCTGACTATTGCAACCGCATGGAGTGTAGCCTGCCAGGCTCCTGTTCATGGGTTTTCCAGGCAAGAATACTGGTGTGGGTTGCCATTTCCTTCTCCAGTGGATTTGTATGACCCAGCAGTCTCACTTTTCATTTATCTAAACAAAAACTATATATGAATGTTTATAGTAGCTTATTCATCATCACCCCAAACTGCAATCTAGATGTCCATCACTGGTGAATAGATAAGCATATTGTGAAATACAATGGAATATAATTCAGCAATAAAATCAGTTACTAATAGATAAAACAACATGAAGGTAGCTCAAATTAGTTAATACCGAGTGAATGAAGCCACATGCAAAATGCTACATTTTGTATGGCTCCATTTATTTGATATTGTGGAAAATGAAAATTATAGGGACAGTTTGCCTGGGATTGGGGCAAGTGGATTTATTACTGAGGGACCTGACTGAAGTTTATGTAGGTGTGAAAAATGCTCTCATCTTCATAGTCATGACATTTACTTAAATGGCAAGTTTTACTGTATGTAAATTTTGTTGCTGTTGTTCAGCTGCTCAGTCGTGGCTGACTCTTTGTGACTCCATGGACTGCAGCATGCCAGGCTTCTCTGTCCGTCACTACCTCCAGGAGTTTGCTCAAACTCAGTGTCCACTGGGACTCAAAAGAGTCTTCTCCAATACCACAGTTTGAGAACATCAATTTTTCCATGCTCAGCCTTTATAGTCCAACTCACATATCCATACATGACTACTGGAAAAACCATAGCTTTGACTATATGGACCTTTGTGGGTAAAGTAATGTCTCTGCTTTTTAATATACTGTCTAGGCTTGTCATAGCTTTCCTTCCAAGGAGCAAGTGTGTTTTAATTTCATGGCTGCAGTCACCATCTGCAGTGATTTTGGAGCCCAAGAAAATAAAGTCTTTCACTGTTTCCATTGTTTTCCCCATGTTTGTGCCATGAAGTGAGGGGACCAGATGCCATTATCTTCGTTTTTTGAATGTTGAGTTTTAAGCCAGCTTTTTCACTCTCCTCTTTCACCTTCATCAAGAGGCTCTTTAGTCCTTTTCACTTTCTGCCATAAGGGTGGTGTCATCTGCGTATCTGAGGTTATTGATGTTGCTCCCGGCAATCTTGATTTCAGCTTGTGTTTGATCCAGCCGAGCGTTTTGCATGATGTTCTCTGCATATAAGTTAAATAAATAAAAATACATCCTTGATGTACTCCTTTCCCAGTCCTTCATTCCATGTCCTGTTCTAACTGTTGCTTCTTGACCTGCATACAGGTTTCTCAGGAGGCAGGTAAGGTGGTTTGGTATTTCCATCTCTTTAAGAATCTTCCACAGTTTGTATGTAAATTATACCCCAATAAACATAAGCTTTAAAAAAAAACCCAGAAAACAAGTATCAAGAATGTTAGCTGAAAGTATCAGAAACAGAATTCAGTAGCTGATTTAATTCAGTGGCTGGCTTTAAAAAATTAACATATAATAGTAATTTTCCTATAAACAAACAATGACCAGTTATAATATAATGGAAGGACACATTACATTTATCATTGTAACAAAAGAAATAAGTGGAAATACATAATTTCTGACCAAACAGATACAGTATTGTAAATATGTTTCCTTAATCTATGAATTGAATGCTGTCTGAATATCAAAGGATTGCTTTCCCCCTCTTAAAACAGAGAAGATTATCTGAACCAAAGATTCTCAATATTTTGGTGTCAGATTTACATGGACCGAGGATCCTGAAAAACTTTCATATTATTGTGTATCTGTTAATATTTATTGTTTTAGAAATAAAGATTACCTTTTAAAGCATAAGATACACAACAAACATTCCTTTAGGCACCAGACTGTTGATGTCACCTCATTACCATACCTCTGAAAAACTTATGAGTGAAAGTGAAAAAAGCATATAACTGAGGGTATTATGGAAGTAGTGTTCATGAGAAAGTTTTTTTTCACATACATACTGTCAGATGGAAAATTTTGAATGAGCCTTGGGTTAGTGATGATGGTGCTGGCGAGCTGTTGCACTTGCTCACTGGTACATGGGTGCAGTATTTTAGAGGGAACTTTGACAGTATTAAAATTTTAAATGAACATTTTTTGACCTTGAGGGTCTATTGTTTTTATTTCATTTATGGATATAATTACAAATACATGAGAGAGAATATTGGTTACAGCATTGTTTGTAATAGAAAATTGGAGTGAAGTGAAAGTTGCTCACAGTTGTGTCCTACTTTTTGCAACCCTATGGACTTATACAGTCTGTGGAATTTTCCAGGCCGGAATACTGGAGTGGGTAGCTGTTCCCTTTTCCAGGGGATCTTCCCAACCCAGGGATTGAACCCAGGTCTCCCACATTGCAGGTGGATTCTTTACCAGCTGTGCCACGAGGGCCCAAGAATACTGAGTAGGTAGCTTGTCCCTTCTCCAGCAGACCTTCCCGACCTAGAAATCTAACCAGAGTCTCCTGCATTGCAGGAGGATTCTTTACCAACTGAGCTATCATGGAAGCCCCAATAGAAATCCTAGGAATAGGAATCCAACTGTTATTCCTATTTCTAGGAATGGCAATCCAACATAGGAATCCAACTGTTCTCTATGTCCTTTCTCAGCACCATTAGTTATGATTCCTTCAGAATTATTTGCAAATTCTCATCTGCATTGCACCAATCTTTCAGTCTGACAAAATGCCACTAGGTATATGTATTAGTCTGCTTGGGCTGCCATTAAAAAGAAAGTTGAAGTTAGGCTTAATTGTCAGTGATGTGTCTGGTCTAGTTATTATGCTATAAAAATTACTGTGTTGTTAAAAATGATAAAGCTCTCTAGGAAAGATGAAAGTTGATGCAGAGTGCAAAACTGAGTATAGAATTGCTCTGTCAGTATACAGTAATAACTGAAAGGATATGTATGTGTTGTATAACCAATTCTTGAAAAGATATATGGAAAACTTGATAGTGGCTACCTTTAGAAACAGTGAGGGAGATACACTTTCATTTTCTTTTTATACCCTTCCATAGTGTTTGGATTTCTTTCTTTATTTTTTAATGTTTTGAAATTCAAAGACACAGGTGCACTATATGAATGGTAGAAATTATTAGAATGTTGGAGTCATTTGTGAGTTCTTTGATACCAAAATTTAACCAAAGAAGTGTACACCTGTGGTGGATTCATGTCGATGTATGGCACAGCCAATAGAGTATTGTAAAGTAAAATAAAGTGAAAAAAAAGGCAACAACAACAAAAAGAAGTAATAAAGAAAAAACCAAGAGGCCTTTGCATTTCTCATGTGTACTTAACTTCTTTTAAAGAAGAATTGCTCTAATCAAACATGACTTACTACTGTTCTTGTCAGTTGTTTCTAAGGTCTCCACATTTGTGGGTCTTTCTCTTTTAGCCCCTGTAGTCCTATCTATGCCTCACAACCTTGCTGAAACATCACCTTCTCTATGAAACCACCCCTGATCAGTTTAGTCAGATGAGATCTTTTTTTGAACATTTAAAGCTATTTATAGCCATTTCTTCATTACACAAATATCAGGTGTGATCTATATATGGGCCAGACAGTGGAAGTATGCTCTCATATGTTACTTCTCTTCACCTTATGAAGTATGATCTCCATAGTGCTAATAAGGAAACCCAGATTCATAGAATTTTAGTATCTTCCCTACATCTTGGTGTTATAGCTCTTAGACAAATCAGTGTTACAGCTCTATTTTATTTAGAAGGTAGCAGGAAAATCCATCTTCGAGGTGTGAGGGCACGTCGGTCTAAAGACATGAGGAGAAGAGCGCCCTAGCGCGCAACGGGGGTGGGAGGAGAGAGAACTGGCTTTGGCTCTTCTATTTATATGTTTATCTCTCCCTGGGCCTGTCCTATATAAATTGGGCCAGCCAGGAGTGTTGTTTGTTTTACCTGAGGTCCTCACTCTGGTCCTCGGAGCCTCTTTTGTTTCATGGACCCTCTTTTGTTTCATTTTCGAAGGCTTTTCCCTTACTTGTAGCCACCGCCGTTTTGGACTCCTTTTCCCTGTTCTACCTACCAAACACCTGTAAAGGATGAGAATAATAATTCTTGCCCTGTACGCTTTTTTGTTTTTTAAAGAGATTCAAGTAAAATAGGCGATGTGACATAGAACATTATCAATCAGTGATTCTCAAACCAGGCTTGCATCAAAATCATCTTAAAAATAACTGTTTTTTTGACTTTTAAGTCTGATAGCATAAGAACTCTGCAGTCCTGCTCACTAGTACAGCAGAGGAAAACTATTAAAAAGCAACTTCTTAGAGATTTGGAAATAGTTCTAGAGCATATAGTAAATGCGCAACTTCTGCTGGAAGGAATGTTTTCTTCCTAGGAGAAGCAGGACATCAGGATTTCTCATCCTACCCCCAGATGCCTGCTGTTGAGGCTAAGTTCTGGGTCAGTGTGTTGCAAAAGTAGGGGGCTACCTTCTGTCCAGCCCCTACTTGTGGAATAAAGGATTACCTTGGTAACAGAGCTGCTAGGGAATAGTAAGTTGGTAGCTCTATGTCAGGAGAGACAATCTCTGTTTGCTACCTGTCCCCCACCAAATATTCAGTTCCTAAATGGATGTGACTCCAAAAAATGAGCTGTTGTCCACATCCTCATCTTGAGAGCCTCAATTCACAGGTTTTGCTTGGGGATAAGTTGGAGGAGAAGGGGGCCACAGACGATGAGATGGTTGAATGGCATTACTAACTCAATGGACATGAGTTTGAGTAAGCTCCGGGAGTTGGTGATGGACAGGGAGGCCTGGTGTGCTGCAGTCCATGAGGTTGGAAGACTGAACTGAACTGAGAGGAGAGAAGCAGGTCATAAAACATAACTCTTAATTTCTGCCTCAAGGAACTGACTTCATCTGCAGTAGAGCTGGAGAAGTTCAAACCTAAGAGTACTTTCACAAACAGTGGAGATTGATTGTGAAAACTGCCTCCCAAAGGCAGTTGGAACGTTTGTAGATTCAAGAAGATACAAACTAAACTGCAGGCCATTGAGTTTGCCAGCAAGAACCTGAGATAAGAGACAGCTGGAAGGAGCCTTTCTGGGGACAGTGAATGTCAAACTATGACTTGAAACTACTCCTTCAAAGGAGCCTGAATCTGATTGGATTTCTCTGTAGCACAATTTGTGCCTGAAGCTGTTGTTTAAAACAGTAGAGAGATCAGCTGGCAATTAGTGGAGGTTAATATCTGGGAGTAGTCACAGAAAGAGACCTGACAAATTACTGTTAGGGCAAGATGACTTTGGGCATATCTAGGCTATTTCCCCGCTGAGAATCAACGTCAGAGGACTAACACTCCAAGTGGCTGGGTGTGTGTGGTAGGAAAGTGGACTTCTTTAAAATAAAACAGCAAATTGCTAAACAAATAAGCAAATAAAAATATAAAACTTCATAGATGGAGGAATGTACTGAGTTGCCACATAGTATTATAAAAGATGGTGAGTTCCCAGTAAAAAGGTAAAAGATGTGCAAACAAAAACAAAACCCAGGAAAATATGGCTGATACACTAGGAAGAATAGACAATAGAAACTGCCTGTGAGAAAAGATGTTGGAGTTAATAGAAATAGGTTTTGAAGTAATCATTATCAATGTATTCAAAGAATCAAAGGAAACCTTCATCAAAGAAGTCAAATATGATGACAACCCATGTCAAATAGATATTAACAGTCAAGGGAGAGAAATTCAGAAGAAGAACCAAGTGGAAATTCTGGAGTTGAAAAGTACTATAACTATGAAATGGAGAAGGCGATGGCACCCCACTGCAGTACTCTTGCCTGGAGAATCCCAGGGACGGGGGAGCCTGGTGGGCTGCCGTCTCTGGGGTCGCACAGAGTTGGACACAACTGAAGCGACTTAGCAGCAGCAGCATAACTATGAAAAATTAGGGGGCTCAATAGTAAGATTTGAACTGGTGGAAAGAAAGAATAAGTGAACTGGGAGTAGATCTGTCGAAATCCAAGGAAAGGAGAGGAAAAAAAATGAATAAAATTGAAAAGTGCCTCAGAGGAATGTGGGGCACCATTAACTGCACCACAGTGTACATAATGAGAGTATCAGAAGAAAAGGAGAGAAAAAAAAAGTGGAAAAGTATTCATGGAGATAAAACTGATTTTAAAAGCAAGTGTGTAAAATAATGTGTGTATAGTAAATCACCTACATACAAATGAGTTCTGTTCTGAGAGCACATTCATAAGTCCAACAAAGTTAGTCTAGGTACCCAGTTAACACAACCATTTTTATACCAACAGTACTATACTGTAATATGTTTATAATACTTTTCATAAAAATAATACATGAAAAACAAAATGAACATTTTTAATCTTCAGTACAGTACCTTAAAAAGTACAATAATAAAGTACAACAGCTGGCATACAGGGGCTGGCATTGAGGGAACAGGCAAGAAGAGTTGCTGACTAGAGTAGGGAGAGGAGATGGGAAATGGTAAAGCTGAAGGATCCTCAGCAATAGGAGACGGAAAGCATGCTGCAATTTTACTCATGCCTGACATTGATGGCACAGGTTCTGGTTCCTTGCTGGATTCCGTTCAGTCTACCTTGAAAAAATGATCCAGTCATGTCTGGGTAGTAGCTCTGTTCTTGTCGTAAGTGACATGGTATCAGTGGATTGCGTTCTGAACAGCTGTTGCAACCTTCATGTACTGTTCTACATTCAGGTCCTTGCCTCAAAAACTTAAAAGTACTTTCTCAAAGAAAATCCCCTTGCAGTTCCCTGCATTGTGAGTCTCTTCAGTTCTTAAGTTACTTCCTCTTCTTACTCTGCTCTCTCAGTTATTTTCACTTTTGTTTCTGTCATTATTGCTTGGCACTTAGTATCTTAGCAGTACCAGCTATGTCACTGCTGCTTTTACATTTGCTTCTGGACATCCTGGGCTTGAAATAAAGATACTAAGAAGAATGAGTGCCAAAGAATTCATGTTTTCGAATTGTGGTGCTAGAGAAGACTCTTGAGAATCTCTGGGACAACAGGGAGATCAGACTAGTAAATCCTTAAGGAAATCAGCCCTCATTGGAAAGACTTGATGCTGAAGCTCTAATACTTTGATGCAAAGAGCCAGCTCTTTGGAAGATAGAATCTTGAGTCTGGTGCCTTAGACCACTCGGCCATCCTGACATGACACTGAGTCAGCTCTTTGGAAAAGACCATCATACTGGGAAAGATTGAGGGCAGGAGGAGAAGGGGATGATAGAGGACGAGATGTTTGGATGGCATCACTGAGTCAATGGATGTGAGTTTGAGCAAATTTCAGGAGGTAGTAAAGGAAAGGGAAGCTTGGCATGCTGCAGTTGATGAGGTTGCATAGAGTCAGAGATGACTTAGTGACTGAAAACAGCAACATACGGTACAGTACAGTGAGGTACATACACGGAAGCACAGCCACTTACAACGGATGCGTGCCTGTGACAGTGTATACCAGAAGGCGAACTACCTTACATGATTGGACATCTGAATGCATGTTCGCGGCGTGAAACTTCATGTGTAGGGGCCTTAGTGTAATATATTCTTGGGCCTGTAGAAATGTAATATATTTGAAATGTATCTGCTAATAACAGCTCCGAGTAGGTGAGTGGGAACAAACCTATGTTAAGCTAAGGAAATAACATAGATGATAAAATAATAATAACTGTTGTTGGGTTTGTAATATTATATAACAACAGTATGATAAAATGAGAAAAGGGATAGAATTATATAACATAATGTTTCTATATGTCCTTGGAATTTAGGGAGTGTTAAGTCTGAAGTGTATGGAAAGCCCTTGAGCAACTCCTAGGGGGAAAAAATACAGTGAAAAATCACTATAGAAATTTTTAAGTGCTTCATTAAAAAATACTTATTACAAAAGAAAGCAGTAATAGAGGAACAAAAGACATGAGACAGAAAATAAAAAATGAAAAAGCAGTCATCATGCCAACTGTATCAGTAATAATACTAAATATGAATTGATTAAACAGTCTAATTAGAAATGCAGAAATTGTCAGACTATATCCAACTATATACTCTCTATAAGAGACATACGTTATTTACCTTATTTTATTTTTTGGCTGGATCGTGGCACATGGGATCTTAGTTCCTTGACTGGAGATTGAACCCATGCTCCCTACAATGGAAGTGTGGAGTCCTAACCACTGAACTGCTAGGGAAATCCCTGATACATATTTTAAGTTCAAACATACAGATACATCAAAGGTATAAGTATGGAAAAAGATAAATAAGTAGCAACTAGGAAGAAGCTGGAGTGGCTATACCAATAACAGAATAGATTTTAAAACAAGGAATGAACACATGTACACCCATGGCGGATTCATGTTGACGTATGGCAAAACCAATACAATACTGTAATTAGCCTCCAATTAAAATAAATATATATTAAAAAAAACCCAAAGAATGTTACTAGAGATAAAGAGAGACACTTTATGGTGATAAAAGGGTCAATCCGCTAGATAGGTCAAAATAATTATATGTACCTAATAATAGCATCAAAATACATGAAGCAAAAACTGACAGGAAAGAAAAAGAAATAGTTCAACAGTAATGGTTGGAAGACTTCAATTACTGTACTTTCAATAATGGACAGAACCACTTAGCATAAGGTCAGCAAAGAAACACCACTATATATGGACATGCGAAGAGGGTGAGAAGTATGGAAAAAGTAACATGGAGACTTACATTACCATATGTACAATAGATGATCACCGGGAGTTTGCTGTATGGCCCAGAAAAGTCAAACAGGGGCTCTGAATCAACCTAGAAGGGTGGGATGGGGAGAGAATATATGGATACCTATGGCTGACTCATGTTGAAGTTTGACATAAAACAATGAAATTCTGTAAAGCAGTTATCCTTCAATAAAAAAATAAGAACACTATAAACCAACTAGACCCAGCAGATATGTATAGAACACATCACCACCTAGCAACAGCAGAATATGTATACTATTCTCGAATGCATGGGGGACATATTTTAGGACACACCACGTGCTGGGCCACGAGACAAACCTAACACATTTAAGAGGATTGAAATAGTACAAAGGATGTTCTCTGACCGCTGTGTAAAGAAACTAGAAATGAAAGCAGAAAGGAATTTGGGGAACTCATAAACATGTGGAAGTTAAGGAACATATTCCGAAATAGTCCGTGGGTCAAAGAAGAAAAAGAAAGGGAAATCAGGAAATACTAAGTCACTGGAAAAAGAAGAGAAAATAGAAGGATGGAAGTAGTAAAAATAAGGTAAAAATTAATGAACTAGAAGATAGAAAAACAATAGAGAAAATTAACGAAGCCGAAAACTGGTTCTTTGAGGAGACCAACAAAATTGAGAAACCTTAGCTAGATTGAGAAAGAAAACTCAAATTACTAGAGTCAGAGATGGAGAAACCTTAGCTAGGTTGAGAAAGAAAACTAATTACTAGAGTCAGAGATGGAAGAAGGAACATAACTAAAAATAAGAGGATGATAAAGGAATCTCATGACCAGCTGTGTACCAATGTTACATGCATTTGTGCATGCTTAGTGCTGTTTGACTCTTTGCGACCCCATGAACTGTACCCCATCAGGCTCCTGTGTCCATGGAATTTTCCAGCAAGAATACTCAAGTGGGTTGCCATTTCCTAACCCAGTAAGTTTCATAGCTTAGGTAAAATGGACATGTAGCTTAAATAAAATGGACCCATTCTTTTGGAAAGGCTAAAACTGGCTTAAACAGATAATCTGAGTAGACCTGCAACCAGTGAAGAGATTGGATTAATCGTAAAACCTCCTGCAAAGAAAAGCCCTAGCCTGCTGAATTCTACCAAACGTTTAAAGAATTGACTAATTCTTCACCAACTCTTGCAAAAAACTGAAAGGAGGAATACTTCCCAACATATTTTATAAAGCTAATATTACCCTGATGCTGAGGACATCATAAGTGGAGTACAGACCAATATCTCTTACAAATATGAACACAAAAATTCTCAATAAAATACTAGCAAACTAAAGTCAGCAACACATAAGATTTATACAGCATGACCAAGTGGCATTTATCCCATAAATGTAAGGTTCACAAACCAATTATGTAATAATATATCAGTAACTAAAAAACGAAAGTTTTGCAACAGATGGAAAATTTTTTTTGACAAAATTTTAATACCCTTTACTGATCAAAAGAAAAAACATGAAAAAAACTATGCATTAAGAAAATACTTCCTACACATGATTAAAAAGAACATCTGTGAAAATTTGGAAGGTAACATCACACTTGGTGTTGAAATACTGGATACATTCTCGTAAGATTGGGAATGTAAGACAAGATTGTCGACTTTCCACTTCTATGTGACATTGTATTGGAAGTTCTGATTGTAGCAGTTATGCAAGAAGAAGAAAAGGAATTGGAATGAAAGTAGCAAAACTATCTCTGGCAGGTGACATGATCTTGTATGCAAAAAATCCTAAAGAATCCACTAATACTTGCATTAACAAGTTCAGTTCTGCAAGATTGTGGGATACAAAAATCAACATGTAAAAATTGATTGTATTTATATAAATTTGTTATGAACAATTCAAAGGTGAAATTAAAATAATTCCATCTACAATAGCATAAAAATACTTAGTAAATTTAACAAATGTACTCTGAAAACTACAAGACTTTTTTGAAAGACATTAAATATCTAAGTGAAAAACAAATTGTCTTCACGGGTTGGAAGATTAACATTAAGGTGGCAGTACTCCCCAGATTGATTTACTGATTCCATGCAGTTCATATTGGAATGTCACCTGACTTGTAGAACTTGACAGACTGATTCTAAAAGTCACATGGAATTCTAATAGTCACATGGAATATACTCACAGTGTATCCATTTAGGTGAGTCAAAACAGTCTTTAAAAAAAAAATACGATTCATACTTTGTGATGTTAAGACTTACTTTTAAAAAAATTGGTAATCAAGGCTTTGTGGAATTGGCACAAGGATACACATACAGATCAAGGGAATAGAATTGAAAGGTGAGAAGTAAAACTATCTGTAATCGACTGATTTTCAACAAGAGCATCAAGACTCTACAAAAGAGAAAGAATGGTTTTTCATTTTTCAGTAGTGCTGGAACAACTGGTAGCCATATGTAAAATAATGTATGTAGTTGGATCCTTAACGTCAAACCATACTTAAAATGGATGAGAAACCTAAATTTAAGAGATAAGACTCTAAAACTCTTAGAATGAAACTGAGGGTTAAGAATTGCTAAGTATGGCACTAAGAATATTAAAAACTTTGGTGCTTCAAAGTATAACATTGGGACTTCCCTGGTGGTCCAGTGGTTAAGAACCTACCTTCCATTGCAGGAGACACAGGTTCAATCCCTCATTAGGGAACTGAGATATCCCACATGCTGCAGGGCAACTAAGTCTGTACTGCCAATAGGGAGAAGCCTGTGTGCTGCAACTAAGACCTGATGCAGCTAAAAATAAAATTTTAAAAATTACAAAGTATACTGTCAAGAAAGTGAAAATTTGACAACCTGTAAAATGGAAGAAAATATTAACAAATCATATATCTGACAGGGACTTCTATATAGAATAAAGAACCCTTACAGCTCAGTGGTAAAAACGACAACCCAATTTAAAAATAGGCAAAGAATCTGAATAGAAATTTTTATGGAGGATGTATATTGGCAAACAAATAGGTTTAAAGACATCTATCTCATTAGAATGGCTAGAATCAAAAGGTTGTGATACTTTGCTATACACCCAAAACTAACAAAGTATTGTAAATCAACTATCCTTCAGTTAAAAAAAAAGTTGTGATAGCAGGTGTTGGTGAGGATGTGGAGAAATTGGCAGCCCTTGTACTGCTTTTGTAAATGTAAAATGGTGCAGCCCCTTTGGAAAAATAGTTTGGCACTTCTTGAAATGATTAAATGGAGTATATAGATGTATACCCACGAGAAATGACAACAGATCTGCATAAAAACTTGTCCATAAATGTTTATGGAAGCACTTTCCAGAGTAGCCAAAAAAATGGAAAGAACCCAAATGTCCATCATTTGATGAGTGGATAAATATGATGGAGTATAGCTATACAATGGGATATTATTCAGTCAAAAAGGAATAAAGTACTAATATATGCTGCAACTTGGATGAACTTTGACAATACTGTGCTAAGTGGAAGAAACCAGGCACAGAAGATTACATATATTCAATTCATATGACATATCCAGACTAGAAATAATAGCTTTTTGAGGTGGTGAAAATGTTTAAAGATTGACTGGTGTTGATTGCATATAATTGTGCATATGCTAAAAGATACTGAATTGCAGACTTTAATAAAGCTGTTTGGCCTTTAGGCATTCCTATGGGGTGGGTCTGGGCGTTTATATGTTTAAAAAAGTGAACTGTTAAAGTAGCAGAGCTCTTCCTAGTAAGCTAAACTCCTTTGTTACCTGTCTTATTTTTGTAGAAATAAATCATGACTACCCCAGGAAAAGAGAACTTTCGCCTGAAAAGTTACAAAAACAAGTCCCTGAATCCTGATGAGATGCGCAGAAGGAGGGAGGAAGAAGGACTACAGTTACGTAAGCAGAAAAGAGAAGAGCAGGTAAGTCCTTTATCCATACTAATTTTTCTTTTAAGAACTTAATGTTCTATTTCAATCCTGGCTGCACCTTCCTGTATCTTAATTTTAATAATGTTTAATATATATACGTATCCCCCTCCCAACGATAAAATCAGCTTATTTTAGGGGTATGGGAATGGAGGTGATGTAGAATAAAAGAATGAGGTTCTCATGTTCCCAATTACTGTTTAATTACTACTTAATATTTTGGCCTGTTTGTTTTATTTTTCTAAAGTTACAACTTCTTTTAAGATTCTGTGTGTGTATTAATGAATTCTCAAACGAACAATTTGAGAATTGGTCCCTTGCTTTTCCTTCTGAAGTTTAATTTGAAAATTTATCAACATGTACAGAAATAAAGAATAGATAATGAATCTCATAAACCCATCCTTTGGGTTCATTGTCAACAGTTTGCTGTACTTGATTTGTGTCTATCTTTATATTTCTTTAGTACCTAGTTTTTTAAACAAAATTTCAAGAAGTCAGTCTTTTCACCCCTAAATTCTGTATTATTCATAATGACATTTAGGACAAGGATTTTGATCATTTTTAACCTTAGAACATCTACAGGAGAATCTGACACTCACCATCATTTTACTTCTCTCTAAAAATCCTTAGGACAAATGGTCCATCATTTTTGGCCAGGAAATTTAAAGGTAGAGCACTTAGCCTTTTTTTTTTTTTTTTTTTT
>SJYV01041225.1:481754-573815 GCA_006410875.1 Neotragus pygmaeus | reverse complement strand
GCAAGAAAATTTAAAGGTAGAGCACTTAGTTTTTTTTTTTTTTTTTTTTTTTTGCTAAGACTTCAGTTTGGAAGGACCATTTAACCCCCACACTATAAAAAGCTCCATAAAAGGAAGGTGAATAGTCAGTACCCTTTATACCTGAGAAATAGGTAATCTGTTATAAATATTTTACAGTTACAGTGAGTTATTCAACATACACTATTCTTTTGCATAACACTGCCCTGGATAATCCAAGGATTTGAAGTCCAGGTATAGCAAATTAAGTTCTTAACAGTCTGCTTTACCATCTTTTGAAAGCAACCACTTATTCATAAAAGGATGAATTTCTCTTGGTTTCTTGTTGCATCTTTATTCATCTCTGTGTCTTATTTGAAATGGAACCTTTTCTTTGGATGAGCTCTTATTTAGCTTCTGTTTTGGGGGTAAATTGCACTATTTCGGGGTAACAGCATGTTACATATTTATATTCACAAGTAAATACGAATTACATGTATGTATGCACACAAGAACAAGAATAGATCTGAATAGACTATGCGTTATATTTAGCATAAAGCCATTAGAAGATGATGTAATGGCAGTCTGCCAATAACCGTATATATTTTATACTGTTTTCTTCTTGGTGATAGGAACTTCATGTTATTGGACTTCATTGTAAAATTTATATAAACAAAATAAGTTTTTCATATTAATTGTCTGAAGGCAGATGCTCTGTCAGTGGCAAGTATGGTCTCATTTACCTGACTGAAAACCTTTGTAGTTGATGTTCTGTCATCTTCATTGTATCACATCTGGAACTGATAGGGCCTTCATACATTTGTATGATAGGGTTCTGGAATATTGTTCTATTTAAAATTTTAATTTTGTTGTGTCATATGTGCCATCTTATGTAGGGAGAACTGGTAAAGCAAATTAGGCTTCTAACTATCACAGCAGTACTTGTTTCATGCCTAATTTGTAAAATAGTAAACATCAGTAAAAAGCAGATTCATTTAAGGACTGTTTCTCTTTCCACAGTTGCTCAGTCATCTATCTGGAAAAGGCACAGGCTTTGGCCAGCTGTGCAGCTAGATTTGAGGGTAGGACAGGAATTGATGCTGCCAAGTACACACAAGATAACAGCAGAACTGTTAGAGCTTTTCTTTCAGCAGACTAGTTTTTAGTATCTGTTATTTAGGTGGCACTATATAAAATGACCTTTGTTTATTTGACGCCAGTAGAACAAAATTTTAAATTTATTAGTTGATGTCATTCTGATTGAGCGAGCCAGTTTTATATTTTTTATGTATAAAAAGATGAAATTTATAGTTACTATTAAAATATTTTGAAATAAGCAGAATCTTGCTCACTTAATGTGAGTAGGTAACATAATGCTGTGAAAAAGTTTGTTTAAACTGTAATGATAAAGAATGAAGGTTTGCTTGATGTTTTTAGTTACAACAAATATTTTGTGAAGTAAGCAAGTTGATAAAACTTGTAGATAGCCAACTTTTCCCATTGAATAACTTGTTGACAATTTCATGGTATATAATTTTATATGGTATATACAATTTATATGGTATATAAATCGTGATTGTTTTGGTAGCTACTGTCTTTTAAAACTCATTTTTTGAGACAGTAAGGATGGACTTTGAAGGCATTGTGTGGAGTGAGATAAGCCAGAGAAAGACACGTATTTATATGTGGAATCTAAAAACAAAAAACCTGAACTAGAAAAAGAGATCAGACTTGTAGTTACCAGAGGTGGATGATTAGGGGAGGGAGAGTTGGAGAAAGGTGGTCCAAAGGTACAAACTTCCAGGTATAAGATACATAAATGCTAGGGATACAGTGTACATCATGACCGTAGCCAACATTGGTATATGATATATGTAGAAAGATAATTTTTTTTCCATCTGTGAGTCTGTTTCTCCTTTGATATTTGTTTTAAATTCTACATATAAGTGATAACATAGAGTATCTATTGTCTTTCTTTCTGACTTATTTCACTAAGCATAATCCTCTCTAGGTTCATCCACTTTGTTGCAGATAGCAAAATTTCATTCTTTTTTCATTTTTTGAGGAACTTCTGTAGTGGCTATACCTGAGTCTCTTTTGATACTTTAAATATGTTTGATCCACATTCAGCGGCTTCCATTGTTTCCAGCAGCAAGTCTTCTGTCGGTCTTAGCTTTGTTTCCCTGCATGTGAAATGTCTTTTACCTTTGGCTACTTTACTTTGTCTTTTATCTTTTTATTCCTGAATGTAAACAGTTTGATATAATGTTCTATCATGTTTTCTTCATATTTCTTCCTGGAGTTGTTAGAGATTTTGGATTTGTGGGTTTGTATTTTTCACAGATTTGGAAAAGTTTTGCCACTGATTTTCCAAATTTATTTCTCTACCCCCACCTTGAGGCTCCAGTTGCATGTACAATAAGTACTTGATGTCACACAGCTGACTTACATTTTATACATATTTTCTCAGCCTTTTTTTCCATTTTGTTTATTTTGTGATGTCCTTAATTCCCTAATCTTTTCTTCTACAGTATCTCCTCTTAATCACACCCAACATACTCTTCATAAAGTTGTATTTTTTTATATCTAGGTGTTTGATTTGCTTTTTTAAAATATTAAAAAAAAAACTCTCATCATGTTTTTACTTTTTTGTAGTTTTGAACACGTGGAATATATTTATAACTATTTTAACTCCTTGTCCAGTTCTGCCATTTTTTTCATTTCTAGGTGATTTTGATTGATATGATTGCCTTTTCTTTTCCTCATAGGTAGTCTTTCTTACTTCTTGTGTGTGCTTGTAGTTATTGATTGAATACAGAGCATTGTAATTTTTACCTCCTGTTGTTTGAGTTTTTGTATTCTTTTAATATGTATAATTATCTGAATTTGTCATTACATGTAGTTAAGTTACTTGAAACCAGTTTGCATGTATATTCTAGGACTAATTTACCTTACTGCTGAGTCGATACCCTTCTGAGTATTCTACTCAGTGCCCCATATATTAGGTCTTCCCAACCCAGGGATGGAACTTGGATCTCCAGCATTGCAGGTGAGCTCTTTACCATCTGAGCCACTAGGGAACTGTACACTTTGCTATTCCAGCCAGGTGAAACATGAATGATTTCTTAACCTGTGTGACTTCTAAAATTGTTCTGCATGCTCCTTGAAGGCAATTTCTTTTCCAGCTTTTGACAGTTTCCTCACACCACCTGTTTTTGTCAGTACAAAGCTAGTTAAGGGGAATCTTTTGCAGGTTTTGGAGTTCTTTCTTTTTGTTGATTTCTTTGTGTTAAATATCCGGCCTTTAGATTCTAGATGTCTTGGCCTCCTTGGCTCTGAATGCCATCTCAATTGAGTGGGCTGCTTGACCCTGTTAGGTTCATTCTAACTGTGCTGTAGCCTAGAAACTCCATCCAGGCAGTCTAAGGCAATAGGACTAATCTTGTTTCTCTTCTTCTGAAGGATCACTGCCTCTGTTGCCTGTAATCTGGTGTCTGATAACTATTATTTTAGGGATTTTGTCTGCTTTTTTTAGTCATATGGGGCGAGAGGATAAGTTGTTGTTACTCTACCATGGCTTAATGAATAAGTGTACTTCCTAGTATGTTATGGAAGGCACTGTAGTGGGTTTCCTTTAATCAGAACTATTCTCCTTTGCCTCCACAAATTAATAGGTGCTTTAAAAGTAGCGTTCAAGCAGTCATCATTTGTCATCATTGGTTGCTGGACAGATTGGGAAGATCAGGAAATCTTTATCCACCATCCATTAGGATTAGGAGGGAGGTATTACGTTATCCTAGCATTTTTATCCCATTTTTCCTTGATGCATTGGTATGTCTGTCCTGTCAGCTACTTCAGGAGTGAAATGACCAAGTATGCCCTGCTTCTTTTTCAACTTTATTTTTTTTTAATGTGTCACGTAGTGTCAGGCCTCTATTGGTAAGTTTTACCTCATCAAGTGTTGGTATTAATATATTTTAGTAGTTAATTGCATTAGATTATAAGACTGGAGAATTCTGAAATAGTTTCTCATCGGAAAGGTTGAAGGAGGCATAAGCGTTAGAATTTTTTTAATGATTTTCAAAAAGCTCCATCTTTATTGCCTTTTAAAAGTGGGGTGCCTAGTGTTTGAATGTTGAACTACCTTTGTTATTTTAGTTTGGTAACAATCTTTTATTTTTCAGTTATTCAAGAGAAGAAATGTTGCTACAGCAGAAGAAGAAACAGAAGAAGAAGTTATGTCAGATGGAGGCTTCCATGAGGCTCAGATTAATAACATGGAGATGGCACCNTTTTAGTTTGGTAACAATCTTTTATTTTTCAGTTATTCAAGAGAAGAAATGTTGCTACAGCAGAAGAAGAAACAGAAGAAGAAGTTATGTCAGATGGAGGCTTCCATGAGGCTCAGATTAATAACATGGAGATGGCACCAAGAAGTAGGATAATGAAATAAATGTGTTTGCCTTTTTTTCTGACAAAGATACGAGGTTTAGATCTTTTTTAGAGTTAAAAAAAAAACAGGTAGGGGAGTTCCCTGGTGGCCTAGTGATTAGGATTCTGGGCTTTCATGGCTGTGGCCTACATTCAGTCCATGGTTGGGAAACTGAGGTCCTGGAGGCCATGAGGTGCAGCCAAGAAAAGAATAAAAAAAATAGGTTAGATGGCTCCAAAAAGTACCTGGTGTTTCATTTTTAAAAGGAAACTATATCTGTAAACTCATGATTCATTAACTGTTTATTATATTTTGAATAGCATGCAGTTTAACAGAATTAACTAAATTATGAAAATTAATTCAGCTGTTGAAACTTTAAAAGATAGTTATAAAATTATTCCTTAGAAGTTGATAACAAGGGCTTTGCTGTTCGCCTGAAACTGTCATGATATTGTTTGTTAATCAGCCATACCTCAATACAAAATAAAAAGTAAAAGAAGTGTTTGCTTCGGCAGCACATATACTAAAATTGGAACGATACAGAGAGTAACATGGCCCGTGTGCAAGAAGGACATGCCAGATTCATGAAGCTGTCCATATTTTTTGCATTTGAATCAGTTCTAATGAGGTAGATGAAACTGGAGCCTATTATACAGAGTGAAGTAAGAAAGAGAAGCACAATACAGTACATTAACGCACATATATGGAATTTAGGAAGATGGTAACAATGAACCTAAATGCGAGACAGTAAGACTCACAGATGTAAAGAACAGACTTTTAGACTCTGTGAGAAAAGGCGTGTGGAATGATTTGAGAGAATAGCATTGAAACATGTATATTATCATATGTGAAATATATCACCAGTCCAAGTTTGATGCATGAGACACGGTGCTGGTGCACTGGGATGACCCTGAGGGATGGGATGGGGAGGGAGTGGGGAGGGGGTTCAGGATGGGGGACACATGTATACCCATGGCTGATTCATGTGAATGTATGGCAAAAACCACTACAATATTGTAAAGTAATTAGCCTCCAATTAAACAAGTTTAAAAAAAAAGTTAAAGAAAAAAAATGTTTAACAAGGCATGCTTTAAAGGAATTCCCAATTTGTTACTCATTCCGAGTACAAAATTGGGCATATTCATAGGTTTTAAAACATTGGTTCTACATCACAACTGTTGAAATTTTCTATTATAACCCATTTTGTAACTTTCTTAGGGGTTACATAAACAGATAAAAATTATGCTTTACTTATATGGATATAACACTTGTCTAGATTTTCAGTTTATTTTGATCAATTGTCTGTAATGTTTTAACAAATCATATATATACATGATTTTCAAAAAAAGAAAGATCTTTCTCTTCTACCTTACCCAATTTCTTTCCCAACTGGCAGCCACTGTTAGTAAATTCTCAGCTTATTCCTTTGAGAAAAATCCCCCTCTTTTTGACAAATAATAGTATATTATGCACAGTATTTTACAGATTATTTTTCTCTTTCAGTTTTTATGGACCAGCTTTCTTTTGGGATTAGAGCAGTTTAAATTGCTTTGAACTCTATGTAAAAGTGTTGCCAACACTATTATTTTGTGGTGAATTCTTACAGCCTCTTCAGGAAGTTGAGCTGTCTTTTTTTTTAAGTAGATGTTAAATGATGAATGACATATTTTGTGAACTGTATTAGGGGTCTACAGAGTTAATAGAACAAATTTGGGGATTGAGAGAGAGGAGAGAGATTGGTTGATCTATTGATTATTTGAGTTTTCAGTAATTGGCTCATGCAATTGGAGCTGGTAAGTCTGAAATTTAGGTAAGCTAGTAGGCTGGAAATTCAGGTAAAAGTTTGAGACTGATTTCCTTCTTTTAAGAAACCTCAGTCTTTGCCCTTCAACTGATTGAATAAGGCCCACACACATTTTGGAGGTTCGCGTGTATTGATTAAAATGTTAATCACATCTAAAAAATAGCCTCCACCACAACATTTAGACTGGTGTTTGTCCAAATGGCTGGGTACCACAACCCAACCAAGTTAACACATAAAATTAACTATCCCAATCTACTACTTATTGTTGCGGCTTCCGCATGCAGCACTTTAAACTGAGTCTCAGATAAAGACAATGACAAGATGATACATCCTCATAACATAATATAACTGTCCTTCATGCAGCTGAAGATCTACTAACCTTTTCCTCAGAAGGGGAAAAAAATCCTTGAGTTATTTCACTCTTTGATATCCTTTAATTTGCTATGATATAAAGTTAACTGTATTTAAATACTGTGAATGTAAAGTCAATATATCTTATATGATAAAGGGATAAGAAAGGGAAGAAAACAAAGGTATTTGTGAAAGCATGGTCTTAACAGGATCATGTAGGTACTTTTGTTTATTCAGTAATCAGACTTAAAAGTTTCAAAGTTACTTTGAGAAGTTACTTTTCTGACTTAAGAGCAGAATGCTTCATTCTGCCATGGGGTTTTTCTTGTTCAGTCACCCAGTTGTGTCTGACTCTGCAACCCCATGGACTGCAGCATGCCAGGCCTCTCTGTCCCTCACCATCTCCCGGCGTTTGCCTGAGTTCATGTTCATTGCATCAGTGATGCTGACCAGCCATCTCATCCTCTGATGTTCTCTTCTTCTGCCCTCAATCTTTCGCAGCATCAGGGACTTTTCCAATTAGTCATCTGTTTGCATCAGATGACCAAAATACTGGCCCTTCAGCTTTAGCGTCAGTCCTTCCAGTGAATATTCAGGATTGATCTCCCTTGATTGACTGGTTTGATCTCCTTGCTGTCCAAGGGTCAGGAGACTTCTCCAGCACCACAGTTCGATGGCATTGATTCTTTGGTATTCTGCCTTTTTTATGGTCTAGTTCTCACAGTCGTACATGACCAATGGAAAGACCATAGCCTTGACTATATGGATCTTTGTCAGCAGAGTAATGTCTCTGCTTTTCAACACATTGTCTAGGCTTGTCATCAGTTTCCTGCCAAAAAGCAATCATTTTCTGATATGGCTGCAGTCACCACCTGCAGTGATTTTGGAGCCCAAGAAGAGGAATTCAGTCACTATTTCCACCTTTTCCCCTTCTGTTTACCATGCAGTAATGGGCTGGATGCCATGATACTCATTTTTAAAATTTTTGGTCTTAAGCTGACTCTTTCACTCTCCTTCACCCTCAATAAGAGGCTCTTTAGTTCCTCTTCACTTTCTGCCATTAGAGTGGTGTCATCTGCATATCTGAGGTTGTTGATGTTTCTCCCACCCATTNAAATTTTTGGTCTTAAGCTGACTCTTTCACTCTCCTTCACCCTCAATAAGAGGCTCTTTAGTTCCTCTTCACTTTCTGCCATTAGAGTGGTGTCATCTGCATATCTGAGGTTGTTGATGTTTCTCCCACCCATTTGATTCCAGCTTGTAACTCATCCAGCTTGGCACTTCTCATGAGCATATAGGTTAAACAAATAGGGTGACAGCAGACAGTCCTGTTGTATTCCTTTCTCAATCTTGAACCAGTCAGTTTTTCCATATAGGGTTCTAACTATTGCTTCTTGAACCGTATACAGGTTTTTTAGGAGAGAAGTAAGATGGTCTGGTATTCCCATCTCTCCTAAGAGCTTTCTACAGTTTGTCATGATCTACATAGTCCAAGACTTTATCATAGTCAATGAAACATAGGTAGATGTTTTTCTGAAGTTCCCTTGCTTTCTCTATAACCCAGCAACTGTTGGCAATTTGATCTCTAGTTCCTCTTCCTTTTCTGAACCCAGCTTGGACATCTGAAAGTTTTTGGTTTGCATAATGCTGATGCCTAGCATGTAAGATTTTAAGCATGACCTTACTGGCATGGGAGATGAGTACAATGGTTAGCACTCATCTGATTGTTAGCACATTCTTTGGTACTGCCCTTCTTGGGAATTGGAATGAGGCTTGACCTCCTGTGGCCACTGCGGGGTCTTCCAGATTTGCTGGCATAATGAATGCAAAACCTTGATGGCATCATCCTTTAGGGATTTGAATAGTTCTGCTGGAATGTCATTGCATCCACTAACTTTATTAACAGCAGTGCTTCTTAAGGCCCACTTGACTTTGCACTTCAGAATGTCTGGCTCTGGGTGACTAACCACACCATTGTAATAATCTGTTTCATTAAGATCTTTTTTATACAGTTCTTCTGTGTATTCTTTCCATCTCCTCTTGATCTCTTCAACATCTGTTATGTCTCTACCATTTTTATCCTTTGTTATTCTTAAGTGTTAGATATTGCTTACCAACCATCTAGCATTTACAACTTAGTGCAGTTTTCCTCTATTTATCTTATTATTACCTTTCATGAAATGATANAGGGACCTGAATTTTACCCCCTTCTCACCGCTGACCTTAGTGTTGACTCATCTCTGATGTTTCCTGGCTGTGAAAGGCATCCCCCCAATTCCATCTAGCATTTACAACTTAGTGCAGTTTTCCTCTATTTATCTTATTATTACCTTTCATGAAATGATAAGAACTTTATTTCATTGTGACAAGTGATCCTGAGAAGTAAGTTTACTAATGCTGGGGGTCGGTTTTGGGAAAGCACTAAAAAAGCAAGAGACTAGTGGAAAACTGAAAGGTTTTTATTAAGCAAGAAAATAGAAACTTTTAAGAGTCAACTGTTGAATTTGGTAGTGGCTAGAATCTGTGATTTATACAAGACTACTCTGTATTCATTCAGTAAATATTTGTTGAGCATCTACAGTATGCCAGCCATCAGGGATAAAGTGGTAAGATAGGGTGTTTGGCTTTCGTGAAGCTTATAGAATACTGGGGGACCTAAGCAATAAACAGGTAACTGAGAAGAATGATAGTGAAAAGGGCTGGGCATAGGATTAAAGCAGAATGATGTGGTAGAGAGAGAGGAGCTGCTTTAGATTTGGAGGTCAGGAAAAGCCTTGTTTTAGAACTTAACATTTAATCTGAATGCAAGGAACAGCCAGCCATGTGATGAGCAGGAGAGGAAGAAGAATAAATGCCTTATCTTAGTGTTTACTATTAAGGTTACTTTCTCAACAGTTCTGAGTTTTTTAATGATAGACAAAGATTTTTGGCTTCATCACATTATTTATCATCTCATGCTTTTATACATGCAAAGATTATGCTACCTTTGTGTAACTCAGTAACTTGGCCACTTATCTTTGTTTTCCTTTGAATTTAAGTTAAAATTTTATTATATATGCTTTTTGTTTGTGATTCCAGGGTGGTGTTATTACTTCTGACATGATTGAAATGATATTTTCCAATAGCCCAGAGCAACAGCTTTCAGCAACACAGAAATTCAGAAAACTGCTTTCAAAAGGTGAGTTCTGAATATGTTAAGTATTTTTCATTTATGTACAAAATATTACTTTCCATAATCTATTTTTTACACATAGATAACTTGCTTTGGAATATGTCTATCAACAGAATAAAAGGATGCTTATAGACATGTATATTATGAGCCATGGCTAGTTTTTTAATTTCTTTTTTTATTTGTGTGATCTTACCAGTACCAGAAGGTGGCATTATTTTTGTATCTGAGGCATTTTATAACAGATCTTAAAGTGATAAGAGTAGCAACATTTCATGCTAATTTAAAATGAGAAACTCCATTCTTTTTTAAGAAAAACTTAAAGTATCACTTGGAAGAGTAGTGATTATTGATTTTAATGTTAGCAGTTTATTGCTGATTTAAGTATGGATTTATTAGTGGAAAGGATAACTGCCTTTTTTTTGGTATAATTAGAGTAGGATTAGATGTGATACTTCTTGTCTTCTGAGCACATAAGAACTCTGGAACTCTAAGCCACATAGAAATATTGATAGTAAATACTTAAAATAGTTGGCCTTCCTCCCTGCCCCTCAGTAGTAGGTTATGGTTATTTGGAATCATTAGTGATAAATTAATATATCTCTTGAGGAAAACTAGAATGAAAACATACCACCATAGAAAAAGATAATTGTTTTGTGCACAGCAACCTGTTAAAAATGCCTCCCTGCTTCCCACCCCCTTCTAAAAATGTCTTACCTCTTTACAGCCTGCTGAAATGATTTTCTCAGGCAGTGTGGTTTTCTAAGGCCTTTTGCCACTTTGCTACTTCCCTGCCTGTATTCTGGTTTGCCAGCCATTCTTTAAATGTGATAATTAGAATATGATATTTATTACATTCTTATTACTCTATAAAGTGTTTGGGAGATTGTCTTCCTTGTCTTGAAACTATGTATTCCAATAATGTACTTCAGGCTAGCATCATTTATTTTGGTGGCCATGGCATAGTAATGTTTCATTGTCTTTTCAACAGTCTATACTCCCTAGTGGAGAAGGCAATGGCAACCCACTTCAGTACTCTTGCCTGGAAAACCCCATGGACGGACGAGGCTGGTGGGCTGCAGCCCATGGGGTCGCTAAGAGTCGGACATGACTAAGCGACTTCACTTTCACTTTTCACTTTCATGCATTGGAGAAGGAAATGGCAACCCACTCCATGAATTGTTTTTAGGTTTTGTCTATGTAGCCATGTGAATTTTTTAAATTGCTTTAAAAGCTGAATGTTGCTTTACCCCTGTTATTTTATTGCCAGCTTATTGTTGGCTTATTGTTCTTTCTATATGTTGTTTCTGTAATCTAGCATATTAATGACTTCATTTTTATTGTAAGCATCAAATTTATTTGTTGTGTTTATATGAATGGTTGATAAAAATGTTGAACCAGGCAGAGGATATGTCATTAGAGCTTGCTCCAAATTAACATTGAACCATTAGTCATCTCTTTCCAGTGAGTCCATTGACTTGGCTGAGAGTCCCTAGTAGTGCTGTCATCCAGCTGCCATTTTTCTTGCAGAGCCACATGAATGTCATCAAGAACTTCATCAGATCTCTTGCTGAAATCACAATGCTAATTGTTTAGGACATTTCTTATCTATTTACCCAACAAATTTCTATTGACTTGACTTTATTTTTAAGATACTCTGTTGTCATAAATGAAAATGAGATTAATTTGGCAAGTCATTCTTATTTTTGCTGGCCCCTACTTATCACTACAGCTGTAAAATTAGATCCTGTAAAATCAGAATCTCCTAATCCAGTTTCTTAAGACAATTTATATTAAAAAAAAAAAGACTTAACAGTGGTTGTCTTTTGATGTTTTCCCCCTACTTTAAAATAATAGAGGCAGTAATTTTTAATTTTTAGGAATTCTGGCCATCATTTCATGTTAAGGCATCCCTTATTTTGAAATCTTTTAAGCTCTCCAAGTTTCAAACTGACCAAACTCAATTTTACATTTTTTTTTTCTTTTTTAGATTTCCAACATGAAAGAGATGCTTAAATTGAGGGAGGGATATTATGAAGTAAGTTTGAGCTTTATAAAGTCCTTGACTTGAAATCAAAGGATTGTTTTTCTTCTTTTATTTCATGGGGAGACAGAACCTAATCCTCCTATTGATGAAGTCATCAGCACACCAGGAGTAGTGGCCAGGTTTGTGGAGTTCCTCAAACGAAAAGAGAATTGTACACTGCAGGTGCGGACCATTTTCATTTCTTGCCTCATTTTTTAATTTCAAAGTTATGTTTAATTGCAAAGTTATGTTTTGTATACAGATTTGTTACTTATTTTAATCTAGTTGAAGGATTAATTTTTTGATAGTGATGTTCTTGATAACCTTTTGCAAGCTGCTTTCATTCCTTGTAAACATCCAGGTCCTTGGTTTTACTGTTTAAAATTCTTGTCATTTTTACTCATGTAAAAGATTATATTTTATAATGACTATGGATCATACTTAGCTGGTAGGAAATTCTTTGCAGTAGAGGATGACCCATTAAGGACCTAACGTGGACTCTGTAAAATTTGGTTTTGAAGGATTTTTAGATTATACTTGTTGGCTTCTTCGAGGCTTTGTAAACATGGGCTAGATCAGAGACTCACCGATTCCCAAACCTGGTTCTAATTAATCCTCTCCCCCACCCACCCCAAAAGAGTTGATAAGGACGTAGCCTTGTTGGGAATCTGGGTGCTTTCTCCTCTGTTAGTTTACTCTGTCAGTACTGTTGTATAGGAATTCCAAGAGAAAATTTTGTAACTTTGGTGTTAGATAATTTTTACAGTAAAAGAACCATGAACTGACTCGCATCTTGGAAGTTAGCCAGAAATTTAAAAATAATGTATTGTTTCTGAATAGTCCAATCTTAAGTAAACTGGTAATTTTTCAGTAGCTAGACTTCCTTGTAGTAACCAGCTGAATCAATTTCTGTGTTATTCTTTAACAAATTTATGTGATTCCTAAACTCTCACTTATAGGATCTTTTCTGAGGGACTCAAGCCTTTTAGAAAGATTCTGCAACTCTAAAGATCAGTTAGGTCCCATGCAGATTACAAAATGGCTTATTTTTCCAAGTAGCTACTTGCTAATAACAAGTTAATCATAAAGATAACTTTCATCCTCTTGTTTAATTACCTTTGCCTTACTCTAAGGCTGCAATAAGGACTGGGGTATTTTTTTAGTAAGTAATAGCCCATCTCCCCAGGTTCCTTACTGTCCAGAGCACTATTGATAATTCATAAGCTTGATGCTTTGCCTTGATATTTTCTCTCCTTTCTTCCCATCCCATCTTTGTCTTTCTTTTACTCTTTGTTGCGGTGATGAGTTCCTTCCAGAGGAAAAACAAGAAATCCAGAAAAGGTAGAGTACTTCAGTGTCCCATCAGTTTCTTCTCCAGTTTGATACTTATTAATTCCCAAGTTCATTTGAATTAAGATTCTGTTTTGCTAGCTGCCTCCTGGATTGTAATTCTGATCCCCATCTAAGGCCAGGATCACCATACACCTGGAAAATAATCAGGTTCACCTAGAGAGCAAAGAAAGAGGACTTTTCTCAGGAAAAAAAAAAAGGGAAATCCAGACTACCAACACTGCAGAGATCAGAGCCTGAGCCCCTAAGCAACCTGTCAAGAGAACCAGAGGGACCAAATGAAGAGCCTTACTGCAGTTTATCATTTGAAAAGCTTTATAGGAAGAGGGAGGTAGGGAAAATTACCATTTTGTTCATGTGAAAATATGTTTCTGTCCTGTCTCTGACAGCAGGAGTAATTTGGAGATCCTAAATTTACTCTTGGACTTGGTTTTTAGTAGATGGTTGAAGAGGTCCAGTTCCTTAATGGATTCATTAAAGGAAGATGGTATATCTAGTCCTAAGATGAAAAATGTCAGAGAATTGGATCTTTCCCCATGCCTGCCCTCTCCAGTCCTCCCTAAAGAGCACAGTATATTCTCTCAGACAGTTCTATCTCCTAGCTAACACTTGTAAATTCTACATCATTTTGCTTCTGTAATCCTGGAGTTTATATCTTAACGTATCTGAAGATAAAAGCCTTCAGAAATCCTTAATTTGCTTGAATCAAAATTCTCAGATTCCTCCCTTGTACAGACTATTAATTAAGCTGAAAGATGAAGAAGTGATTCCTCTGGAAGTGACCACCTCATGATTTTCACCTTAGCAATCCAAAGACTGAGAGAGAAAACAAACCTGTCATCATCCTCAGATTTTCTTCTGTGTACATTTAACATAGTATTCTTTCTCCAGTGTGACTAATGGGTAATCTTGACTACCCCAAAAGCAGGAGGAATAAATATATTCCAAGAGGCTTCATGGTCAAATAATTAGGCATACTCTGGGAAGCTTGGAGGGTACTCCTTCCTCTGTTTCCTTGGAGAGCACTAGGATGTGAGTTGTCATTGATACTCCTACCTGCATATTAGAAATTTGAATAGTGTGTCTTTTGGAATGAGATGTTTGCCATTTCTCTTCCAAAAAGAGACTAATAATACATAGTTATAATAGCTTAACTCACTAATAAATCCTTGGACAAATGTAATCCCCTCATTCCATATACAAAGAACTGTGAATCCTAGCGAAGGGTCTCTTCACTGTCTTTCTGGCTTTCCTCATCCCCAAACCAATGGGGTGTTGCAAACCAAGGTGATAAAAATGCCTGCTTTGGGCAGTGCTACCTAAATACTCACTTGCCCTCAAATGAGATGATCATGGATGGAATCTAGGACTTCGGAAGGAGACTATGGCATTTAACTAACAGCGTTCTCAAGCTTGTTGACATGTAGGCCTCAGAATACTTGAGCCCTTGACAGGAGATTGGTCTGCCTTATGGTGTATTCCCTGGACCCACTTGGTTTGCATTTTCGAGTCCAGGTCCAACATTTTTGTACTATCTTTTGCAGTGCTGAGATGTATTCCCAAACCTTCTTACAGAAATTTACAAAAAGCTAGAATATAAGTAAATTGCCTCCTAGTTCCAGTCATTAAACAGATATTCCTCTTAAAGTTGTAAATTTGAGTTAAATTTGTTTAGTTTTCCCATTTCTACCTTTCTTGTTGACACTAAAAGCTTAATGTGATAAACTGCAGTAAGCCTTCATCCTCCTATGTTTTTCCCATCTTCATTGAGCCCTCTACCTATCTTGAAAGGTTGCTCAGATGACTCAGGCACTGTTCTCTCCAGAGTTTGATATCTGGGTTTATTTTTCTGATGTGAGCCTCTCTTTTCACTTGCTCTCCAGGTGAGCCTGGCATTTGCTAGGAACCAGAGTGGAACCGGCAAAGTGGCCAGCAACAGAGTCCTGATCCAAATGGAGAAAGGGAACCAGGCGTACTTCAACCTGGAGTGGGAAACTTGATAGGAGGTCAGAAGTACTTCAGTTTTGGATTCTTATTGTCCTTATTTAAGGAACTGGGCACCAAAAGGTAGAGATTGAGAATGGAAAGAGAGAACATACCAAATCTTCAGTGTGCCCTTCAGATTTCAGTTGTAGGCTTATTTAGAAATTTCTGGACAGTGAAAAATAAGTGGAGTTACAATTTGTAAGCAGTCACAGCTGCATGACAGGTTGTTTCCTCACATGATGCCATTCTTAGAACACTAAGAATATAGTAGTTTAGAACAACAAAGAGGAGTAAAGATTATAGTTATTTGGGGTATTACTTCTGATGGTACCATTTCTTGGATTTTTTCGTTTCATCATGTTGCTGAGTTTTTCTTGAGTTGCATGGTTACTTAGATTACCTTTTCTGACCATTTCTATATAATTTTATGCAGTTGTTTTTTGTATCAACTCTTGTGTTAGAATCTAGTCTGGGACCTGAGGCTGAAACATTCATTCCACTCAAAAAATAATGACTGTAATACCCAGTGAAAGAGAGACATAGTTCAAAGTTCACCCAGTTTTTTAAAAACATACTTACATATTAAATACATGTAAACACAAGAAGAAAGTTGCTTCTTGCAACACTTTAATAGGAGTTTAACTCAGGGGAATTCTCAGCCTATCCCTCCCTTTCTCTCTCTGTTTCTGTCTCTCACATACATACATAGATGTCACACATACACTTGGTGTAGAAAATTGCACAAACAGAGCTTGATAAGTTTTTACAAGGTAAACATCATAGTAATATTCACCATTCTTGTGTGTGTGTGTGTGTGTGTGTGTGTGTGTGTGTATTTTAATGCCTCATTAATCCATGAATATGATTTGGTTTTCAATGGCTCTCTGGTTATAGTTATTCATCTCCTTCTGTCACCAGTAATGGCAAAATTGCTGTCTGATTTCCATTCTCACCAAGAGTCTTTGACTCTTCTTTGGATTCAGGTTATAATCGTTACATACTTCTTCGTAATAAACATAACTCTGGTACACTCTTTTGTTGAAAAGTCCTAATTTCCAATTTTCTTCCATTCATATTCTGGCTGTTATTTACGTATTCTCCATTTTACTAATCATTATCACTCTATTTTATTTTGTTTCTCCATTTTATTCACTTCATTGGCATCTAGAACTCTTTCTCTGGGAGACCTTTGGTGCTAAACCTCATCAAACAGCAGTTTGAATTCTGGGAGCAGTAGTATTCTGATTTCTTCTCATTGATAACTCTGTGTGTGTGTTGTGTTCAGTTGCTTCAGTCACGTCTAACTCTTTGTGACCCTGTGGACTGTAGCCCGCCAGCCTCCTCTGTCCATGAAATTTTCCAGCAAGAATATTGGAGTGGGTTGCCATACCCTTCTTCAGGGGATTTTCTCAAGCCAGAGATTGAACCCTCATCTTCTGCATTGCAGGGAGATTCTTTACCACTGAGCCACCAGGGAAGCCCTGATACTTTTTAATATATTGTTTATTTACTCAAGTTGTTGTTACCATTTCTTTTGCATCAAAATCTCATTGCAAACCTTTTCTCTCTTTGATACAGATTGCTGTATATGCTGATTTTATTCATTTTTTACAGGTTGTATTTCCTCCAAGGTTTCATTTTTTTGACTTGTTCTCAGATGCTGATGACTCTGTTGAACTTGGAGCCTTCCTTCTTGTAGGAGGGTTTGCTTTTGTACTCACTTCAAATGTCTCTCTTAAACTAGTTAATTTTCCTAGTAAGCAAAAGAAACTACCTTGTAGGTGAACTGTGTTCCTTTTAGCTTCTCCTAAATAATCTGGCATGTCATTAATCAAAATTACTTGCCCTGGATACCAAAACCACAAGCAATGGAAAGGCTCTTGTCATTATTACAGGTGTGTTTCAGAGAGGAAACTGACTTGGTCCATAAGCCTACTAGATTAGGAGACTGTAATCTATTTTAATAGTTTCGACTTATATTACTCAAATCATTAATGATCATTGGATATTTTGCTAATAGTTTCCTTGTTCATAAACTAGAAAAGCAAGGTGTCTCTGTCTGGGTTGTTGTAAGGAACAGCTTAGAGTATGTGAATAATGCTTTTAAAATATAAAGGCCTGTATAAATGTCAAGTTTCAATTCAGACAGATTGAAAAGGGCTTGAACATTGGTTTGGGTAGTAATTTAATTACAAAGGTGATTTAAGATGAGTTTTTGTTATATTCAGTGTTTCAAAGTCTTCTGAACTTATCAGTCTAGTTGCTCAGTCGTGTCCGACTCTTTGCGACCCCATGAACCACAGTATGCCAGGCCTCCCTGTCCACCACCAACTCCTGGAGTCCACCCAAACCCATGTCCATTGAGTCAGTGATGCCATCCAACCATCTCATCCTCTGTCGTCCCCTTCTCTTCGGGCCCTCAGTCTTTACCAGCATCAGGGTCTTTACCAATGAATCAGCTCTTCTCATCAGGTGGCCAAAGTATTGGAGTTTCAGCTTCAACATCAGTCCTACACTAATGAACACCCAGGACTGATCTCCTTTAGGATGGACTGGATGGATCTCCTTGCAGCCCAAGGGACTCTCAAGAGTCTTCTCCAACACCACAGTTCAAAAGCATCAATTCTTCACACTCAGCTTTCTTTGTAGTCCAACCCTCACATCCATACATGACAACTGGAAAAACCACAGCCTTGACTAGACGGACCTTTGTTGACAAAGTAATGTCTCTGCTTTTTAATAAGCTATCTAGGTTGGTCATAAGTTTCCTTCCAAGGAGTAAGCATCTTTTAATTTCATGGCTACAGTCACCATCTGCAGTGATTTTGGAGCCCAGAAAAATAAAGTCTGACACTGTTTCCACTGTTTGCCCATCTATCTGCCATGAAGTGATGGGACTGGATGCCATGATCTTAGTCTTCAGAATGTTGAGCTTTAAGCCAACTGTTTCACTCTCCTCTTTCACTTTCATCAAGAGGCTTTTTAGTTCTTCTTCACTTGCTGCCATAAGGGTAGTGTCATCTACATATCTGAGGTTATTGGTATTTCTCCCGGCAGTCTTGATTCCAGCTTGGGCTTCCTCCAGCCAAGCGTTTCTCATGATGTACTCTGCATAGAAGTTAAATAAGTGGGGTGACAATATAAAGCCTTGACGTACTCCTTTTCCTGTTTGGAAACAGTCTGTTGTTCCATGTGCAATTCTAACTGTTGCTTCCTGACCCGCATATAGGTTTCTCAAGAGGCAGGTCAGGTGGTCTGGTATTCCCATCTCTTTCAGAATTGTCCACAGTTTCTTGTGATCCACACAGTCAAAGGCTTTGGCATAGTCAATAAAGCAGAAAGAGATGTTTTTCTGGAACTCTCTTGCTTTTTTGATGATCCAGCAGATGTTGGCAATTTGATCTCTTGTTCTTCTGCCTTTTCTAAAACCAGCTTGAACATCTGGAAGTTCATGGTTCAAGAATTGCTGAAGCCTGGCTTGGAGAATTTTGAGCATTACTTTACTAGTGTGTGAGATTATAGTAAGGAGTTAACATGCAAAAAAAAGTCCCTTTAACTGTGGTACTCCTAGTCTGGCCTCCCTGCTGCTTTAATATCAGTGTCCTAACTGGTTATCAGACCACTTTATTTCACTTCTGTATTTCACATTTATAGGTTTTTTTTTTTTTAATATCCCCTTCTTTAAGTATCTTCTGCTATGAATTTACTGTCATTCATTCATGTATCTTTGGACTGTGCTAATCAGATTGCTTTCCCATTTCCTTCATTTTCCCATACCCCAAGTGATTGATTTATTTTTCTATATGACAGCTACCTTTCAGTAGACCCAAAAGCTTAATCACAGCTCCATTTTTTGGTGATTTTTAAATTGAGATTCTCATTGAAGTGGCATATCTCTATAAATTTTTTTGCCCCTACGTATATGCTTCATTAAAGAATATTAAATAGGAGACAGAACAGGAGAAGGAAATAAAGCTGAAGTTTAATTAAGAACTCTAAATAGGCTTTTAAGAGTTCATTCTTGGATTTCATTTTATTGGGCTAAAGAGTCAAGGTACCATAGAGATGTATATAATTAATAATGTGCTGTATTTTTGTTGGCCATAATTTCCTTCATACTTTCTGTTTACCAGTTTATTAACCTTTAGGAATGCTCTTTTTAAAAAAAGTCTTAACCTCTGTGCCTTGGTTTGAAGGCTGCTCATTTATTGGAATCTCTTATGCTCTAAAGCTGCCATTTCTGTTAGTTATATGCCTGTTAACTCCTTTTGGTCTACTTAATCATTTAAATTGTCTTCTGCCTTTTTCACTCTGCCTCTATTTTATACATTTTACACTAATATTCTTTCCCCTTTCACTTTTCCTATTTTATAGAAATTACTTAATTTTTTTATTAGATAATAAACATGGTTTAAGGCCAAAGGGTATATAAAGGTTTTACTCTAATAAGTGTTTATCTTTTCTATACTTGTTTCTGATTCACCTAGACCTCTCTATGTAAGTAACAAATATTTGCAGTTTATTATGATTCCTTCAAGAGATATCCTGTGCAATAATTAAACGAATGTATATACTCTTTCTTAACCCTTTTGAAAAATACAGTATGGTACCAAACACTCCCTCATTCTTTTTGTGATCTCATGTCAGTCAGCTCAACCTTGATCTGAAATTTTAGACACCCAATCAGTATTCCTGATGAAGGTTATTTCTTTGGGAATTCTTCTATTAAATTAGTATAGTATTTACCTGATAGATTATATTCAAATAATGATCTCAGATTCTTTCTTCATGTATAGAAAACAGTTTTTTTTTTTTTTTTAAAAAAACCTTATTGTTGTAAGTAAATAACCTATTAAATTCTACTAAGATAATGAAATTATTTTTATCTTTATAGTTTGAATCAGCTTGGGTACTGACAAATATTGCTTCAGGAAATTCTCTTCAGACCCGGATTGTGATTCAGGCAGGAGCTGTGCCTATCTTCATAGAGTTGCTCAGCTCAGAGTTTGAAGATGTCCAGGAACAGGTAAAAGATGACACAAGAGAAGCAGGTTAAAGAATACAGTTTTTCCCTGAGTCTTACATTCAAGAGTCTTAGTGTTACCGCTTGGATATGACAGTCCATGGTTCTCACATGGAGTGTTCCAGAAATCTAAACTTAACCTAAATAGGAAGTTTCATAGTGAATATAGGCAGAATTTCTCCTAGAAACATAAAACCGTTTTTCCATTCCAACTCTGAAATTCTTGAAGTCTTACATATATACATTTTAGACATTGTAAGCAGTTACTGAGTTTTTGTGTGTGTGTGTAATACTCTTTAGTGTTGATTGAAGTAGCAAGTCTTTTTTACTTTTGTGCAGAAAATCACTTAGAAAAAAATGCACTTTTAATTACTGCAAACTTTGTCAAACTCATAAGTACAAATTGTTACTAAATGAGTATGATTTTATGCTACAATTTTATTAAGGTATAATCAACCTACAGTAAACTGCATATGGTTAAAGTGTCTAATTTGTAAGTTCTAACATATGTGTGTACCCATGAAAGATTACAGTCAAGATTGCTAGTATATCCACTTCCCAAAATTGAGTCAAGTTTTCTGCATTTTTATTGCTCTTAATTTCTTGGCTCACTGTTTTCTTTTGTAAGCAAGCTTAAAATACTTTTTAAATCCGCTGAGTAAACCATTTGGATCTCTGCTATGTTCCAAGGGCTGCACAGAATGTTACTTAAGGATAAGACCCCCTAAGGTAAAGAATATATATAAGAACTGGTACCTCTTTTTAATGACTTCACTACCATGAGTATATTCACATGTATACTTTTAATATTACTGATCTTCTACCAGTCACATAACAGTTTCATTTGACTCCCTGATGAGTGAGCTTAGAGGTGTTAGTAGTTAACGTCCATGTACAATATGCTGATTAGCTACTGTATTATTTTGTAAAGGGTTTTTGTAGTATGTTGGCATCTTTTTTGAAAGAAAACTAAACTCTGCACCCTGTCATTAATGAATAATTCTTTCACAGGCAGTCTGGGCTCTTGGCAACATTGCTGGAGATAGTACCATGTGCAGGGACTATGTCTTAGACTGCAATATTCTTCCCCCTCTTCTGCAGTAAGTTTCTTTCTTTTTTGTGAGTAATAAAAATATGGGAAGTTCCTCAGAAACAAGTGCATCTTTGGAAATAATTTTGGATTTCCTAGTGTTGCTTTTCATTACAAATATTTTCTTACTAACTTGTTCAGCTCATTTCCTTGGGCACTCTCTTATTCAGGTGTGTAAAAAGAAGTGTCAAAATTCTTAATTCTTTCTGTTAGAATTAAACTTTATTGTTCTGGAGAAGAGCTATTTGAAGACATCTGTCTGTCAATAGCGTTAAGTGGTTAAATATTTATCTTATGCCATCAGAGAATTGATGCCCATTATATCATTTACCAATTGCATCATTATGCTTATAGGTTATTTTCAAAGCAGAACCGCCTGACTATGACCCGGAATGCAGTATGGGCTTTGTCTAATCTCTGTAGAGGGAAAAGTCCACCTCCAGAATTTGCAAAGGTAAGGATTATGTTTGTGGGAAATTGGCAGAAAAAGTACAATTAAAAGAGTGTAGCAACCAATGTTAATGTGAATAGAAAGAGAATGATTTTTGATAAACTAAAATGTTAGAATTTTGTTTCTAGAAAACTAGGTCTTTGTTTTTGTTTGAATTTGGAATAAATCTTCACTGCCTGTAGAAAGCTCTGAACTAACCTTAAATGTGGCATTTTTTGTTCATAACGAAGTATCTAAAATGTAGAATTTCCTGGCTTTAGCACTTAGGAAAATTGCTTTATCTGTGATCCACAAAGAATGTTTTGATAAGGAATCCCACCCTGAGAATTGGTATATATTAAACTTTGCTCTTTGAAATTGTTTTCCTTGGGCTCTGACTACTTCATCAAAGTAAACTACAAGGTGGAAACATCATTTGGCCACTTATTACTCCATCTCTAGGAGTATTAATCACCCCAGAAGTCACCAGGTGTGTGCCTGGTTGCTTTCTGGATCCCCACTCCTCACTTGCTTTTATTTTATTGAATTTCATAATCATGTCACCTTTCCTTTACAGGTTTCCCCTTGTTTGAATGTGCTTTCCTGGTTGCTGTTTGTCAGTGACACTGATGTACTGGCTGATGCCTGCTGGGCCCTCTCATATCTATCAGATGGACCCAATGATAAAATTCAAGCAGTCATTGATGCAGGAGTATGTAGGAGACTTGTGGAGCTGTTGATGTAAGATATCTTTAAGAAAGTGTGTTCTCTTGTCTCTCATACTAGTATTCTAGTTGCTGATACTCAAATATTAATCCATTATACTGATTTGTTGTGCTTTAGGCTACTGTCCTTTGTTACTTTGTTATATTCACATTAAATCTGTTTGTTTTTTCGTTTTGAGGGTTATAAAGAGCCTCTCACACTTTCTCTGTAAGCAGCCCTTCAGCAAAAACATTTGGAAAACTCTGATCTATTTAATTCTAGCTCATACTTAGTATTCTGAGACAAACCACTGGATGGCAAACTTATCTTTTGTCTCATGTAGTCTAGGCTCACTTAGTCTAAGCTCTTTAAAGCTTAACCTAGGCTAGTGTCAGACTTTGAATTTTATTTTGCTATATCTCTTTGGATCCCTTTCATTTATGAAGTGGAAGATACACTGATGGCATAGCTAATTTGAGACTGTATTAATCAAATTTTTAGAAAATACTTTTGAAGAAAAAATTAGAGTGATAACATAATGGGGAAGTGGTATAATTACAAGCCATGTGAAATTTACTGGAGTAAGTACAAAGTAGATGGAAGGAAACATTGTCCCGAAGATGACACATCAAATGGATTAGATGGTATAATATATAGAGTATAAAACGCTGGGATGATAGCTGGCCACAGACTGGGTACAGATCCCATGGCATAATGCTTTTGTGAATTAAAAGCAGTGTGATGCTGGAGGAGTCAGAAGTACAGCATTCAGAGTCTGGGAAGTAATCTTTTGTACTCTTTAATCACTTTTACTATATATTTTAACCATTTCTTTTTGGTCAGCAGATCTTAAATGTGAAGAAACTGGCATAGTTTTGAGAAGAGTGATCAATCTCATTAAATGGGAAAGAAAAGATATCTAAGGAAGGTTAAAGGATATTAACTTATTTAGCCTGAAGTCAAAACTTAATATCATTCCTCAGATATGTAAAAGATTTTGGAGGGGGTTTTCAGACCACTAAGTTAGCTGAAGTTTAGTAGAAAGAGTTTAGTATTTGAAATATGGAGCCTGACTCATTTTCAAGGTAGTTCAACTGTTGACATGTTTTTATTTCTGTTAAAATGAAATAATTTGTAAAACATTAAAAAGTGCTATATAAATGTTACTGTTGCTCTCTATTCTCTCAGCAACCATGGAAACCAAGTAAAGAGGAAATGAAACCTGTTTTAAAGAATGAGAGGGAAAACTTGGACTCTAGGTGATGAAATACTTGGGAAAGGTTTTTAGAACAGATTGATAGCTTTTATCCAAAAATATTAAATAAGGGAAAGACAGTCCTTCTTGGGTACACCAAAAACATTTCCTCATCCTGATAGGGTTCCTTGTACCTTTCTGGTCCAAGATCCTATCACGTATCTCTTGGGTTTTAGCTCTAAGGAAAGGAGATTACAGATGTTACTGTTGGATATAATCCATCTTTTCTTTTTGCAGGCATAATGATTATAAAGTGGTTTCTCCTGCTTTGCGAGCTGTTGGAAACATTGTCACAGGAGATGATATTCAGACACAGGTATGAATTAATGGTAACTTTTTTTCCTTCCAAAATAGCACATTGAAACCTCCCACCCCCCCATGAGTATGTTTCTATTACAGTATTTAACTCCCTATTATTGGGGAGAATTGATATTTTGTTTCATTAATGTTTATTAAATGTTAGCTTTGGCTGCTACTTTCAATACCTTCACTACTTGTATCTCTGATCTACTGCTTGTAGCAGTCTTGGGTTCCTGAGGAGCCTGGTGGGCTCCTTGGGGTCACAAAGAATCAGATACAACTAAGTGACTGGCCACACACACAATAGTTAGTGCAGCTTATCCTTTTGGTTAGGTTTATTTCTCACTACTTCTACTTGAAGGGATTCCTGTAAGGTTCAGAAGTTTCCAGTAGCATCCCTTCTGTCAGCTTCATCTCCTCTTCCCTAGTAGCTTCCTCCATTCTGTAAATGTAAGTTTCCTAAGTGAGGAGGATCTTCCCTCCCTGTTCTTAATGTGATCCTCTAGTCCACTCAACTTTTATATCAAGATACGTCACTCACGGTAGATTATTCTAGCTATTTTTATTCTTGATCCCTCAGATGCATTGGCATCATCTTTAAAATTTTTTTAATCTTCCTAGGCTTCTGTGATGTTAAAGTATTTTGGGTCTCCTGCCTCACTGACCATTTGTTTCTGTTCAGCAAGTTCCTTTACCTCTTCTTTTCTCTTTAGGAGATTATCCTCTGTAGGGGATTAGATTTCAGCTTTAGCTCTTTCTTAACCAGCTCTGACTTTCAGCAAGACATTTAATGTCTTTACTTGTCTATTCTATAAAATTAAGGAGACTTTGTTCTCAGTTGTCTTCCAGCTCTTAATATTTACTTTAAAATGGTACTGTCCACAGAGGAACTGTTGTTTTTCCTGGTATTTCTGGCCCTCTGCTTATTTACGTTCCTGTCTTGGTGAATGATCCCAGCGGTCACCCAAGCTAAAAACCTGACATTAGCTTGATTACTGCCTTTCTTCTACCTTTCTTATCAGTCACTAATGATGGTCATCTCTACTCATTCCTTGCAGTGCTTAGTTCACACATTTCTTACTGTACTATTCCCATGTCACCAGAAGGATGCTTGTAACATGCAAATTTGATCGTGTCATTCTCTTAAAGTCTTTTTATAGCCCCTGATTGTTCTTGGATAGTGTTGTAAGATCCTTTAAAGTCTGGGACCTGTATGATGAAATGCTATGCAACAGAATGTAGAACCTATTAAGCATGTTTTAATACACAGAATGTTTTTCAGGTTCTGTTGTTCAAAAAGGAAAACAAGGCACAGAATAGTGTGTAGCAAACATTACTATTTATGTAAGAGTGGTGGAAAGGAGAGGAGGAAAAAAACAATATATGTGTGTGTTTGTAATTGCATAAAATTTCTTAGGGAGCACACACAGGAAACTAATAACATTGGTTGTCTCTCTGGGTAGCTGGGGTATAGGAATGGAAAGGAAGCTTAAAACTATATAGTCCTTTTTATTTTCTGAATTTTAAAACCATATTCGTGTATTTGCTATTGAAAAAAAGTTTGTCTGCCCCTTCCCATGCCATGCTCTATGCTTTTGCCATGTTTATTCCTATGTGTAATACGTGGGACACACCTGGGTTCTGAGATTTAACACAGAGTTGCTTCCCTTGGCATGGAATATGTCTCCATCCCCCGTCCCTGCTCTGACCAGTCCCTCACACAAACTTACACTCTGCCACTAATGTCTTGTCATTCTTCAAGTCTTGCTATTAATTTTCTCTGAGAAGCTAACTCTTAAATTAGGTGCTCCCTCCTTTGTTTCATCCGTCATAGCATTTACCACTATATGATAACTGTCTGCTAGATTGTAAGCTTATAGAGGTGGAACTGTGTCAATCTTGTTCACTTTTGTTCTTCTATAATTGTCCCAGGCACAGTGTATAGAGACTCAAAAAATATTTACCTAATAAATGAAGTTCTGAATCTATATATAGTTCTGATCTCTTTCAAGTTCCAGTAACATGTTTCCAGTACCTGTCTCACTTTATCTTCTCACCCACAAAGTGAGTTCCAAGTGTTGATTTTTCCCACTTCAATTAATGGTACGGTTTATTCACCCGCTCTTGAAACTTTGCAGTCATGTTTGGTGTCTTCATCTCTCATGCTTTTTTTGATAGCAAGTCAGCAGGTCTTATGGGTTCTTAGCGTTTTTATTGAATTTTGGCTGTGCTGGTTCTTTGTTGCTTTGTGTGGTCTTTCCCTAGTTGCTGCACACAGGGGTGCTCTTCATTTTGGTGTGAGGGCTTCTCATTGCTGTGGTTTCTCTTGTGGAGCACAGCCTCTAGGTATGCAGGCTTCAGTAGCTGTGACATACAGGCTCAGTAGGTCACGGCTCATGGGGCCTAGAACATGCAGGCTTCAGTGATCGCAGCATGCAGGCTCTGGAGCCTGGGCTCAATAGTTGCGCACAGCCTTTGTGGCATATGGAATCTTCCCAACCAGGAATCAAACTCATATCCCCTGCATTATTGGCAGGCAGAATCTTACCCACTGCACCACAAGCAAGTCCCTTCATTGCTTCTAGGTCCACACCTGATTGCCTTAGTTTGGGCCCTGTTTTCTCACATACAGTGGTTGTTGCTGTACCTACCGTATTTATCCTCCTGCTCTCCCAGGCATTTACCCCTCTCGGTGTATTCTTCCTGCTACTGCTGCTGCTAAGTCACTTCAGTCATGTCCGACTCTGTGTGACCCCATAGACGGCAGTCCACCAGTCTCCCCTGTTCCTGGGATTCTCCAGGCAAGAGCACTGGAGTGGGGTGCCATTGCCTTCTCCAGTATTCTTCCTAATAACTGCTTAAACTTTTCTAACTGTTCACATTATTTTCCTCCTAGAAACATTGAGATTTAATGCCTGTGAGATAAAGAACCTTGAAAGACTTAGGAATTTGCACCACAGTGTTTTGGTTGCATTCTTCTTTCTAGCCTCCTGTTAATTTTTTTGGGTACAGAACCTTTCCATAAGTTTCACTCGTGTTTACTTAATTCAGTACTTTGTGGTAGCCTGTCAGCATTTTTTTCATTTCTAATCCTTCCATATGCTGTGTCCTCCCTCTTCTTTGTTTATAAAATCCTATCTGTGTTTCAAAGTGTTTCCTCCCACCTGCTCCCATGAAGTCTTTTTTCTTACTACTCTTTCTCAAGGAATTCTTTAACTTCTGACATGCTTATTTTCCATACCACATATTCAGCATTTAACAGATTGCTTTGTGACTTTTTAATACTGTTATTTGGAATGACTGTACTTGTTAAACTACAAGTTTTGTTACTTTTTGAGTTAATAGGCAAAAATTGGCTTCGTTTTAATTTTCATTTCTTTGCGAGGTAATTTGCTATTAAAATTGTAGTTTCTCTTATCGGTTTACATACTAAAGACAGCAACCTTTTCTGTTGCAAATGCCTTTTCACATTGCTGTGCATTTTAATTTTCATGAATTTCTTGACATAGAGACATTTCTGTTTGGTAAAATTTTAATTTTTCCCCTATAATTTCTTCTACTGTTTTTAATGCTTATAAAGTCCTTCACTGTCCTCCAAACCAGTTGTTAACTGGCTAATTTATATTAATATTTTCTTCTGCTTTATGGTTTCTTTTTTATGTTTACTCTTTAAATAGGTTGCAAATTTATTTTAGTAACTGTTTGGGGTTAAGAATTGATTTAAAAATTTTTTTCAACTAGTTACCCCTTATTCTAGTTGTCCTTGTTGTTCAGTCTGTCACTTGAGTCATGTGCAACTCTTTGCAACCCCGTGAATTACAGCACACCAGGCTTCTCTGTTCTTTGCTATCTCCCTGAGTTTGCTCAAACTCACGTCCATTGAGTCAGTGATGCCATCCAACCATCCCATCCTCTTTCACCCTCTTCTCCTCTTGCCCTCAAATCTTTCCCAGCATCAGTGTCTTTTCCAGTGAGTCAGATCTTCGCATCAGGTGGCCAAAGTATTGGAGCTTCACCTTTAGCATCAGACTTTCCAGTGGATATTCAGGACTAATTTCCTTTAGGATTGATTGGTTTCATCTTCTTGCAGTGCAAGGGACTCTCGAGTCCTCTCCAATACCAGTTTCAAAGTGTCATTTCTTTGGCGCTTAGCCTTCTTTATGGTCCACCTCTCACATTCATACATACATGACTACTGGAAAAACTGTGGCTTTGACTATATGGACCTTTGTCAGCAAAGTGATATCTCTGGTTTTAAATACGCTGTCTAGGTTTGTCATAGCTATTCGTCCAGGGAGCAAATGTCTTTTAATTTTGTGGCTGCAGTCACCGTCCGCATTGATTTTGGAACCCAAGTAAATGAAATCTGACAATTTCCACATTTTCCCCATCTATTTACTGTGAAGTGATATCTTAGGTTTTTGAATGTTTTTAAGCCAGTTTTTTCACTCTCCTCTTTGATCTTCATCAAGAGATTCTTTAGTTCTTCTTCACTAGAACCATCTATTAAATAAGACTACTAGTCAGTTAATCTTTTCTTGAAGAAAAAGGTATATATACTTAATTCTTGATAAATACTTAGATTTGTTTCTAGACTAGATATGCTGTTCTCTTCTTTAGAGGCTTCCCTTGTGGCTCAACTGGTAGAGAATCCACCTACAGTGTGAGAGATGTGGGTTCGATCCCTGGGTTGGGAAGATCCCCTGGAGAAGGGAAAGGCTACCTACTTCAGTATTCTGGCCTAGAGAACTCCATGGACTGTATAGTCCATGGGGTCGCAAAGAGTTGGACAGGACTGAGCAACTTTCACTTTCACTTTTCTCTTCTTTAATGATTGATTCTTGAGCCTGTCACATATTATTTTAATCATTATAACTTTATTATTTTAGTTTCCGGTAGAGTAGATTTCCTTATTCACTTAATTTGTCTTACTTTTTCACCTTTGTAAGCTGTTTAATAGCTGGGGGCATGTATTTTCGATCATCGTATCCTGTAAAGCACCTGGTATTCTTAACTAAGTATATATTAATTTCTGAGACCACTTACTAATTTCTGGTCACTTACTGGAAAGATATTTTAATAAACTATAGGCATAGTAAAGTGAATAAGGCACATTGTGCTATATATTATGTTTAGTGGTTGTGAGTATATATAATAAAATTGCTTTGATAATCTTAGAAATGAATTCTTTCTTACTAGCAGTGAATACTTTTTTACATATATAAAGTTAAGTCTAAAATTTCAAGGAGAGATTTTTTTTTTTTTTGCCTGTATTTTCCTAAAATAAAGTATGTGAGTTAGAGATTTACTTCTGTTTGGGTCAATACAATAAGTAACCTTTTCAAACTTTTCCTTTAGGTAATTTTGAATTGCTCAGCTCTGCAGAGTTTGTTGCATTTGCTGAGTAGCCCAAAGGAGTCTATCAAAAAGGAGGCATGTTGGACAATATCTAATATCACAGCTGGAAATAGGGCACAGATCCAGGTAATCTCATATCACCCATCTTTATTCTATATTTTTATTATTTGAGGGTTTTTTCAGTCAGCATTTAAAATGTGTATTTGTGTGTGTGTTTGTATATATATATTTTTTTTCCTTACTGCCTTGGAGACCACTAATTTCCAGTGCTGTCTTATTTAGTCTACTACTTAGTTTTTTTATGCATTATAGAGGTTAAGTCTTTTGAAACTTACATTTAGGCTTTGGCTTAAATATTTGAAAATTTGCCAAGATCTGAGACATAGTATCTTGTCTTTACAAAATGTTTTGATGGACTTTATGCTGAGTAGATTGGATTTTTACTCTTGCCAAGTAAAACATTTATTTATTTTTTAATGGACTTGTGTTAGATTGCTTCAGTTTTTCATGACTCTTTGGGGACCTAGTTTTCTTTAAATGGTTATCTGCCCTTGATTTTTGTTCTTGTATTAGTGGGAGAGTGACCCAACTGAGAGACAGTGGGCCAAATGTTTCAGGATAGACCACAAGAAAGGCTGAAACAACAAGGTAGAACAGATATACCATGGACTTTGAGCTGAGTAGAATTGTAGAGGTCATCTAATCCAGCATTCTTGATTAAAGATGAAACTGAGGCTCAGAGAAATAAAATGATTTGCTCACAGATACCTTCAGTAAATGACAGAACCAAGATGAAGCATCCTTCCACTAAACTTAACTGATTTCCTTCAGTGGTGTAATAGAGTTCTTGACCAGGAAAACATTGTTAGTCATCCTCCAGAAGGCTGTCAGGGACTGAGATTTATAGCTGTGGCAATTTATAGCATGTTTTCAGCTGAAGTTTGTTGTCTGCAACCATCAAGCTCTTGTGTAGAATTCCTCAGATTTTTGACACAGGAAATGATAACCCATTTTAGGTTCTTGAACTGAGGAGAAACATGAAGAAAGCAATTTGAGGGAGACTACTGTAGTATTTGAGAGGGACTAAGTAAAAGTACTCTGTCTAACTAAGGGCTATTCTGGTAGTCTGGGTGGGAGGTTGTGGCTTGGAGTAAAATAGTGGCAATGCTAAAGGAAAAGAATTTAGGATGTTCTGAATTGAGAATGTAAGGGAGACTTGGTGACTGATTGAATTTAGAATGAATAAATAAATACAAAACAGCCTTTGTGAACTAGAGAGGTTTGAAAAAAGACCTGATAGAGCAGATGATATGTTTAAGGTGGATAGCAGATGTAAACTAAGCTCTTAGCCACCTTGGACTGCGATTCCAGTGAGAAATGGGGACTGGAGCTGCAGAACACGCATGTGAGAGTGGATGCTATGAAAGAAAGAATAGCAGAGGAACAGAGAATTGAACCTCTAAAATTTGTTATTGTGAATGGAATAAAAGAGAACAATGAAAGAGAAAAGAACCCATGTAGAATAGAAAACTAGGAGATTACAAGGTCACAAACTCCAGGGAGTATGTTAGTGTAATTAAGTGTAGCCCAAAAGTTTGGGCTAATGAGGAGTTAACTCCTTCTGGTGTATCTTTAACAGGGGAAGGGCGACATTAGTAAAGCTAGCTGAAAAGTTATAAGTAGCATCATGAACATTTTTGCAACTCTTGTAATTTCCTTTTCTTCAATTTTTTTTCTTTAATTTCAGACTGTGATAGATGCCAACATTTTCCCAGCCCTCATTAGTATATTACAAACTGCTGAGTTTCGGACAAGGAAAGAAGCTGCTTGGGCCATCACAAATGCAACTTCTGGAGGATCAGCTGAACAGATCAAGTAAGTACTAGCCAAGTCGTGTCTTGTAAAGAAAATCATTCTGTCTCCCAGTTAAGAATGCCCAACTCTGACCTCTTGGAAGATTGTTATCAGTTTCATAATTAGACTCAAGTGTATATTTGATTTCTTAATATTTTGCCCATTCTTTTTTGCTAAAGATAATTCTGGGATGTGAGAAGGAAGGCATAGTTGAGGTTTGAGGCCATTGAAATACTTATAGGGGGTCGCTTGAGCCTACTCTGAAAGCTGCATAATCAAAAACAGTAGTTTTTGTGGGTAGTCCAGTAGGTTACTTGTAGAATTCTTAAGAGTCCAACTTTAATAGCTAACTTGCTATTTCTTATTTAGATGTCTTAATAATAGAAATGGACAGACTTGAAAGAGAAGTATGAAAGTGCTGAATTTGGTAGAGGCAAGTCTCCTAAAGTACTGTTACTCAGTAAAGGGAGAGATCTGTATTAGATTGAGTCTTAAATGGCCCCTAGAGCAGCAACTTACAACCTTAATGGCTACACAATGCATAAATATGGATAGGAATCAATTCCTCAAAAGAATGTCATATAATCAAATGCTTAATTATGGATGTATCCTGCCTTAACGTACTTTGGGGAATTCAAATGAGGAGAAGATGGTTACCAATGAGTGTTAAACCATTCACCTTTTCTACATATGTAACATGGGGGAAACATAGCTACTTCTGATATTGTTTCTTTGTGAATTAAACGTAGATGCTCAGCCAGTGCTGACTTTTAGTGCTGTGTTTGGAATTTCAATATGAGAAGGTAAAGTAGTCCTAAGATTTCAGAAATTGATCAGTTACAGAAAATCAGAAGTATATACCTGAAATAATACAGTTTAACTAGATTTAACACATGCAGTAGCCATTTCAGTAAAGTTCATCATGTATAGGAGATACTTCAAGTGGTCTTCAGAACGTATTTGTATGAGATTGGGTCTTTTTTAATCTTCAAAATTCTGGTTTGAAGTACTATGATTTTTAAATGTCACCACCAGATGGCAGTAAAATGAAGTAATATAGAAGTTATTAGAACAGTTGATGGGGCTTCCCGGGTGGTGCTTGTGGTAAAGAACCTTTCTGCCAGTGCAGGAGACGTAAGACACACGGGTTCAACACTGGGTCGGGAAGATCCCCTGAAGGACACAGCAACCAACTTCAGTATTCTTGCCTGGAGAATCCCATGGATGGAGGAGCCTGGTGGGCTACAGTCATGGGGTCGCACAGAATTGGACATGACTGAAGCAACTTAATATACATGCATGCAGAACAGTTGATAGTCAAGTTTTATATTCAGATTCAGGTTTATAATTATTGTCACTATATATTATACCAGTATGTTTTCTTGACATGTATATATTTTAAAGACATTTAAAAAATACTGTGATATCCATCAGGAAGTAGTCAGGGTGTTTTGCTCTGTTAGGAATGGAATGGCTCCTATCCCTTTTTAAAATGCAGCATAGCTATTTGTAGTAATAAAGTTAATTATCAATCTCCTAGCCATTTTTTCTTAATTAAAGAGTTGTATTGAAAGATTATTATGAAAATATTAGTCTAAATTATAGAAAATAAACTGACTTTATTACTGATAAAAGACATCTGTGTGGCTTTTGCTTATTCTTGTTGAGAAGACAAGATTTAGATGCAAGAACCAGTTATGAATAACTTGGGAAGTTTTCATAATTTTAGGTTAAATATAATCAAATGCTAATACATACTACAGTTCTTAAAACTGAAGGATAAATAATGTTGCCTGGAGTTAAAGTTTCATAAAAGAGATGAACTTGCCATTTGAGTAGAGATTTGGTAGTTTTGGAGGAGAGAATATCATGAAGGAATGTGCACAGTAAATGTTATTGGAAGAGGCAAATCAATCTCTCTATAGGGGATGAGGAATTTAATGATAGGTAGACTTTGAAAACTGGATGAAGGCATTAATCTTGGCTATTGGGAAGACTTTGGAGTATCTTTAATATTAAAAGTGATACGAAGAAGACAGTATATTGAGGAGAGGAAAGAGAGCAGTTAAGATGCCATTGTAGTATTAATAGTTTAGTACATAGTGATGGCCAAAATTACGGTAATAGCTGTAAGGACTTGGACTTCCCTCGCAGTCCAGTAGTTAAGACTCCACTGCTTCCACTGCAGGGCATATAGGTTTGATTCCCTAGTGGAAACTAAAGATCCTGCATGCTGTGTGAGCAAAATATATATATAATAGCTGTAGCAGTGAGGTACGGGTCTAAATATGGGAAAGAAAGCTATAGGATTTGGTAACAGATCGAAAAGAAAAGGAAAGAGCCAAAGACTGAAGAAAAAAGTGACGCTTTTGATAAAAATGAGGACACAGAAGAAGCAAAATCCTGTCTTAAGAGAGATGGATTAAAACACGGTGAGTTTGTTGCTTATCAGAAATTTTCTTAATGAAAGCCTTTCCTGATACAAAGCCACCTAGCATTGGTGATTGCTTTATCCAAGTGTTTGAAATACACCATTCGTTGGAGCCAGTTCCAGACTTGAACCATGCTTTTCTCAAAGTGGTATGACTTTCCATCTCCTAACAGCCCAGCTCCCCTGGTCCTCTGTTTTGATGAAGGTTACTTTGGAGAAACTTGTATCAATAGTGAAACACCACTATGGTGGTCTTTAAATCTCCAAAGATGAGTGATTGCAGCAGAAAATAGCACCTTAAATTCCTCTAATCTTGTAAGGAGGTATAATTTAAATGGCTAGAATTGGGAACCCAGAACTCGTTGAATGAACTGTGCCAGAATACAAGAAGTACTAATACCATGTTTTTGCAGATAAAATCTGCTCACATCTTAAAAACTCTGAATTTACTTATTAGCACATTTTTGGGCAGTTTTAAAATAGTTTTAGTCAGTATTTATTCATTTAATTATATACAAGTTCTAGAAGCTTTTTATAACTTAAGCTTGTTTTTAATCCTGAATCAAGTTTTCAGTACACTGCTGCTACTGCTGCTGCTAAGTCGCTTCAGTCGTGTCCGACTCTGTGCAACCCCATAGACAGCAACCCACCAGGCTCCCCTGTCTCTGGGATTCTCCAGGCAAGGACACTGGAGTGGGTTGTCATTTCCTTCTCCAATGCATGAAAGTGAAAAGTGAAAGTGAAATCGCTCAGTCCTGTCTGACTCTTAGCGACCCCATGGACTGCAGCCCACCAGGCTGCTCGGTCCATGGGATTTTCCAGGCAAGAGTACTGGAGTGGGGTGCCATTGCCTTCTCTGGTTTTCATAATAAAAGATTTTACAACCAGACAGTATTATAAAAGTAATGAGGTTTTAAAAGAAAATATAAGAATTAGAGGTCACCAAACCAAGATTTCTAGTGGGGAGAGGAGATCACATAAAACATAGACCAGGATCAAGCTTGAGGACAATTTGGAGATTCTGAACAAGTCTCTGAAATAGCCAATTGCTGTTGCCTGTATAGGCCAGTGGAGTTTAAGTGCAGACATGTAAGTCATCTGTTTAAGTAACTACTTTAAAAATTTTGCTGGCGTTTAATGACAGACTTAGTGTGGTTCCCAGATTTTTCTACTTGAGGAAACTGAGACACAGAGAGATCATATAACTTGTCCAAAGTCATCCTGCTTATATGTAGCACATCTCTGGATACTTTTTATTTTTCTTTATGCTTTTCTATGATTTTCAAATTTGCAGCAACTAATCTAAGGAGGCTTTTTTTTTTTTTAAAGAGAAACAATGAGAATTATATAGATATGTTGAAGGAATGGTTAACAGGTTTTAGTGACTAAAAACTGTGCCGTAAAGGAAGGGGAAATGGTCAGAAATGTCTTTTGGCCTATGTAGTCTGTATTTGAGTGACCTAGCCTGTCGAAGGACATATCATCTAAATTATCAGTAAATATTTAAATAAAATTATGCATGATACTATTAAAGTCATTCCATAGTAAATAATAAAGCTGCTGCTGCTAAGTCACTTCAGTCGTGTTCGACTCTGTGCGACCCCATAGATGGCAGCCCACCAGGCTTCCCTGTCCCTGGGATTCTCCAGGCAAGAACACTGGAGTGGGTTGCCATTTCCTTCTCCAATGTGTGAAAGTGAAGTCGCTCAGTCGTGTCCAACTCTTAGCGACCCCATGGACTGCAGCCTAACAGGCTCCTCGGTCCATGGGAGTTTATGATATAAAGTTTAAAAAATTAAGGCTTTTGAAAGAAGAGAAAAATTGAGATGATAGTAAAAGTTCCTGTATACTTTGTAAATTTCTTCTAGTAAAAGCTTGCTTTAGTATGGTTACATTGTTACAGTAGAACCAGTACTGATACATTATTAGTTTAAATTCATATTTTATATTGAGGATTATTTGTGTTGTACGATTACAGATTTTGATGAATGTTTCCACCATTGTTGCATCATTCACTGCTCCAGAAGTCCCCTCTTCTTCACCTATTCATCACTACACCCTTACCCCACCCCTCAAATCCCTGGCAACCACTATTCTTTTCTGTTGCCTTTATAGAAGTTTTGTATTTTCCAGAATGTCATGTATTTAGAATCATACAGTATAGAGTCTTTTCAGAGTAATTTCTTTCATTTAGCAATATGCATTTAAGGTTCCCTCACATCTTTTCATAGCTTGATAGCTCATTTAATTTTTATCACTGAATCCCTGGTAGCTCAGTGGTAAAAAATCCACCTGCCAATGCAGGAGACATGGGTTTGATCCCTAGGTGAGGAAGATCCCCTGGAGAAGGAAATGGCAACCGACTCCAGTATTCTTGCCTGGGAAATCCCATGGACAGAGGAACCTGGTGGCCTGTAGTCCTTGGAGTTGCAAAAGAGTTGGACACAACTTTGTGATTATACAAGAACAGTATTCCATTGTCTAGATAACTATAGTTTATTCATTTACCTGAGTTAGGAATAAAACTCCTATAGATGTTCTTGTACAGGTTTTTGTGTGAACATAAATTTTCATCTTAATTGGGTAAATATCTGGGGAGTGTGATTGCTGGATCATATGGAAAGTTTTCTTAAAAAAAAAAACAAAACTGCCAAGCTGTTTTTCCCACTATGGTTATCTTATTTTCTATTCCCACCAGCAAAAGAGATGTTGTCTCAAGCAAAAAAAAAAAAAAAAAAAANTTTTCATCTTAATTGGGTAAATATCTGGGGAGTGTGATTGCTGGATCATATGGAAAGTTTTCTTAAAAAAAAAAACAAAACTGCCAAGCTGTTTTTCCCACTATGGTTATCTTATTTTCTATTCCCACCAGCAAAAGAGATGTTGTCTCAAAAAAAAAAAAAAAAAAAAAGGATGTTGTTTCTCCATATTTTTGTCAGCCTTTGATATTATCAGTGTTTTGGATTTTATCCATTTTAACAGATGTGTGGGGTCATCAGTTTTGATTTGCAGCCTCCCGATGACACACGTTTAGTGTCTTTTCATGTTTATTTGCTATCAGTGTCTCTTGGACTTTTTTGGACAAGGTGTAGGTTGTATGGTTGAATGAGAGCCTACTTTTATTTCTTCAGTGAATTTAAGGATTTCCCTTCCACCAAAAGTTTTATGAAATTAAAAGTTTGTTTGACTAAATTGTTCTATCAATTTAGGTACCTTGTAGAACTGGGCTGTATCAAGCCACTCTGTGATCTCCTCACAGTCATGGACTCTAAGATCGTACAGGTTGCCCTAAATGGCTTGGAAAATATCCTGAGGCTTGGAGAACAAGAAGCCAAAAGGAATGGCACTGGCATTAATCCTTACTGTGCTTTGATTGAAGAAGCTTATGGTAAGCAAGATTAATAGATGTCCTGAATTTTTTTTTTTTTTCCTCCATGCTTTTCTGGCCTGTTCACAACTGTCATTAGCAAACTCATACAAAAAAATTTCTCCTATAAATATTTAGTATGCAGGATTGGAAAACAGATGCATTGTAAATGTGGAGAGAAGCAAGTATCCTAAGTTTAGCCCTTTTTACATTGGACTGTTAGGATCTTCTGTTCCCTGATGCTGCCCGCCATTATGATACTTTTGTATTCTTACTAGTACATCTCAACCTCAAGAGCACCCATATCTACTGTAAACAACACCCCATTCCACTTCTTTTCTAAGATTTTAGACTTCTGATTTTGCTTTGCATTTCCCAGTTCTGTGCTCCTAACTGTAAAGATTTCTAGTTTCATTAGAAACAGTTGAGTCACTATCTGCCTTTTGGTTTCCTCATTCTTTCAATCTCAATTCTAACTGTACCTTTAATCATTGGCTTACCATTGTACTTGATAACTTTTATGTTTCCTAAGTGATTTTCATGTATAGCCACTATTGAAAACCACTACTCTAAGGTGTGTTTATTCCTAAGATTGGAATTAGGGGTCATAGGGTACAGTCATCTTCAGATTTATCAGATAATGCAGAATTGTTTTCTAAAATGACTTTAGCAGTTTACCACTTTGTAAAAGCCTTGATTATAAAAACTATATTCCTGCATAGTGTAAGAAGTTTTGAAATGTATAAAAAGACAAATGTTCCTTTACCCAGATATTTTGCTGTAGAAATCTTGTTAATTTTTGGGTGTGTGTGTGTGTGTGTATGGTTTTTAATATGTATATGTATTTTTTTTCTGAGCACTGTTAACATTTATTTCCAGTATTGCTGTGGCCATTAGATTGCTTATAAGCTGTAGGTAAAAGCAAGCCTAGCTCAGATGTACTTAAACTTCGTAAAGGGAGTATGTGTTGGCTAGTTGTCCTGGTTGGACTTCTTCCTTAAAGCAATATAAATTGATTCTGGCTGATTGATTTATGGATGTTACACCTTTGTTGAAATGACACTGGTTGGCTCAGAGCCTGGATAGATAGAACCAGAGCTAAGAATAAACTTAGGCCACAGACACAGTCCAATGGAAAACTTCTGCTACTGGCCTTAGGCACAGGATGATGTGACTGTTACAGAAACTACTGCTTCTGGGGCCTGGCTGTTGCTTGCACACATATTTAAGATGTCAGTTGGCAATACTTCTATTCAGTTGTAACTGGAAGAATATTTTCTGTGTTGTTGCAAAATGCTTATGAGAAGTAAGTAGAGAATTTTCCTTTACATCAGAGAAACAAACATGGCAAAATACAGTTTTATTAAAATTTCTAACAGATTTTTAAAAAATTCTTCATTTTAGGCCTGGATAAAATTGAATTCTTACAGAGTCATGAAAACCAAGAGATCTACCAGAAGGCCTTTGATCTTATTGAGCATTACTTTGGGACGGAGGATGAGGACAGCAGCATCGCACCCCAGGTTGACCTCAGCCAGCAGCAGTACATCTTCCAGCAGTGTGAGGCACCAATGGAGGGTTTCCAGCTTTGAAGCAATCTCTGCTTTCATGTCCCTGTGTCAGACCAGGCTACTCAGTCAAGTCCTCTTGTGGAGCCCACAGTCCTCATGGAGCTAACTTCTCAAATGTTTTCCATAATACTGTTTGCGCTCATTTGCTTGCCTTGCGCACCTGCTCTCTTACACACATCTGGAAAACCTTTGGCTCTCTGTGGTGGAATACCCTTCTAATAAAAGGGTAATAACCAGAACGGCCCACTCTGTTATGGAAAACCCTAGGCTTTTGAGATCCGCACTTACATATTATAGAGTCATGGGAATATGCACATGTTAATGTGGCTCCCTTTTTTTTTGTGGGGGGAAAAAAGAGGACTCCTCATTCCCTTTAATGTGGGAAAAAATACTGACATTAGAAGATGAGACTAAATCTTTACCTTGAATTTCACACAACTACTTGCAACAAGGGAGATGTTTAGACCTGTTGTGTACTTCAGAGTACTTTTCATGAGTTCTTCCACAGTGAACCCTTGGATTAACTGGTGGCTTTTTCTGGCCAAATTTGCATTAATCCTTAGTGAGATTGGATGGTTTTCTTTCCTCTATTGACGCCATTCTCCACAGATAGTAAACCATCCGCTCCCTCACCTTCAGCCTTCAGTGAATGTGCTTCTAGTTGTCAGGAATGCTGAAGAATTAACACTTTGACTCTTAAATGTGATACTGGTTTGAAGATTCCCTTAGAGAAGAAAGGAGAGGGGCACATATTAATTTGTATGGCTATTGCTTCTCTTTGGTCTTACATGTCTTAGGATTTGGAAGTGGTACAGTTCTAATACTGGTATGAAGATTTAGAATCCTTAGTGATCAAAACCATATCCTGTAATTCAATAAAAAAGTTAATAACAGAAAGAAAAAAAAAACCCTCTGATTTCCCCAAACTTAACCAGTGTGACTAGGGCTGTTTCTGCATTAAAACAAATGTTTCAGGCTTTGTGGTCCTGATCAAGGTCCTCATTAAATTGGAGTTCACCCTAGGTGCTGTTCCCTTCTGTGACTGGCAAATAACATATGCTTCTACAGGCTTCTTAGGGATTATTTTTTTTCCTTAGTTAGATGCAGCTGGATTCTAGTGTATTCATGCTGCCAAGTAAGTAGCATCCTTATTTTCAGTGACCATCTTCTGGACAGACCTGTTTAACCCAAATAAGGGCAGTGATCTTTTTCTTAAGACCTCATTGTTCCCTAATCATTTCATCTCCTATTAGTGCTGCCCAGTCAAGTCCCTTCCATAAAATAAAGTTTCTACCTTCTGGCTCATTTAATGACTACGACCTCTACCTACAAATGGCGCTTCCAGTACTGTCTTCAGTGATCCACATTTGTGCTCGGACTGGAATGAGAAAAATAAGCTTAATTGCCAAGAGAACTGCAACTGAGTTCAATACGATTTCTTGGTGCTAGTTGGCCATCTTGACTCAATGTTGGGACATATTACCAGAGAAGATTTTTTGTTGATGTGCTGTTCAAAATGAATTCTGAAGGAAAGTTGCTCAGTTCTTTTTAAGAGAATATCCTTTTAAACCTCTTTAATCTTGTCCTCTTCTAGAATTCATTATAACCCCAAAGTGTAACTATTTGAAAGTTCCCCTGACAAGCTGTTATATCTCTGGTAAATCCTGCTGAACATTAGGGATATTCGGAGCTTTCATACCTCATCATGTTGTTTAAACCACCAACTTATGTGATCTGATTTAAACTTTAATAAGAAATCCACTTCATTCAAAATAGAAAGATACAAAGACAAAGAACATTTGTCAGCCAAGTGTGTGACGCATCCTTCGCATCCAGTCTGTAGTTGTGTCTGTGCTCTGGAATGGATACCGTCTGCGGATGTCTGTTATTGATGGAGCAGCCGCTGCAAAACTAGTCAACTCCGCCTGTAACTGTTACTTTTCTAGTGCTGCTTTGTGCTGAAAGAACATTTTAGTTTACTGCACTTGACCTGTAAAAGACTTTCTTTGTAATTTTAGGGACAAATTAGGTGGTTAATTTAAAGAAAAACTTTCAATGTTGCCTTTACATCACATTAAAATATAACTTCTTTCAGAAGGGTAATAGAAGCACTGAATGATAGTAAAACTCTTGTTTTTAGCTTTGACATTTTTTGTGGCTGAGTTTTTTTTACTTGTAAATTACTGGTAACATCATTTCTCTAGGATGTTTTAAATCATGTCCCTTCTATTGGATAATTTAAAAAATTTCAGCTTGTTTTGATAAATCAGTTTGAATGGAAAAAATATAAAATGAAGTTTCCCCTAATTAGCAAGCAAAGCATACACTGGGAATTTTTGTTAGCAACTGCAGGTGTCTCAATGAATGAAGTAAAACAAAATCCATTTAACTAATATAGTCTATTGTCTGTCTTAAAAAAGAGGAATTTATCTTGCTTCTGTCCTAGAAGTTCACAAGCCATGAGATAGCTAAATTTTTTCTTACAGTAAGTTTTTAAAATATAAAGGTTGGAATTGATTAAAAGTTAAATCCCATCATAACTGTTGGAACTGATAAAGCAGCCTTTTTAGTAACAGAAGGACATTTTAGAAGGTAGCTGTTAAAAGTCCTGTTTTTAGTTCTCTGCCTGGCAGACTGTTAATTTACTTTCACTGAGATGTTAGTCATTACAAAAGCATGCTAATGTCAACACAGAAAAACTCTGCAGTTTTATATACCGCTCTGGGGGAAAGTGGCTTGATTTTCCTTTCTCCTTTATTATTTCCTCTAAACTTTCAAAGTGTATTCTTTGAAATGAGAACTTTAGTTGGGGGGGTCGGCAGGAAGCATTGATAACATTTGGGATGTAAAGACACTTTGTATCTGAAAGATCAGCAGGTAGATATGTGTTAGACTGAAAGACACCTAGAAAGGTAAAGGTGATAGGTATGAAGAATGTGAGATTTAGGAGACACAGTTCTCCATGGAACACTTTATGTTGTCACTAAGTAATTAGAACCTTTTTACACTTTGTCAGCTGTACTGTTGAAAATTCTGTTGCCCTAGGATTGTACCTTCCATCTGCCAGAAAAAGCTGAATGGACTCTGGGTTGTTTTTCATTGTTATTGTCACAGATATAAACTTTTGACAGTTACCCCATAATAAATCTGAATTATCCCAGATTGTTGCTGATTTTGCATAAGAAAAAATATGTTGTATATTTTATTAAGCAGACTTTGTCAGCTATCCTCTGTTATACATGGCCACCCATGGGCAACTATGAATTTACTTCTCCAGTGCTAAATAAATATTTCAGTTATTTAACCCCCCCAGTTTGAGGTTGCATTATGAAAGTTTTCCTCAGCTTAAAGAATTTTTCATTTTGTGAACATTTTAATATCGAGAAGCAAGTCATTATAGCTGTTTANTTTAGGGACAAATTAGGTGGTTAATTTAAAGAAAAACTTTCAATGTTGCCTTTACATCACATTAAAATATAACTTCTTTCAGAAGGGTAATAGAAGCACTGAATGATAGTAAAACTCTTGTTTTTAGCTTTGACATTTTTTGTGGCTGAGTTTTTTTTACTTGTAAATTACTGGTAACATCATTTCTCTAGGATGTTTTAAATCATGTCCCTTCTATTGGATAATTTAAAAAATTTCAGCTTGTTTTGATAAATCAGTTTGAATGGAAAAAATATAAAATGAAGTTTCCCCTAATTAGCAAGCAAAGCATACACTGGGAATTTTTGTTAGCAACTGCAGGTGTCTCAATGAATGAAGTAAAACAAAATCCATTTAACTAATATAGTCTATTGTCTGTCTTAAAAAAGAGGAATTTATCTTGCTTCTGTCCTAGAAGTTCACAAGCCATGAGATAGCTAAATTTTTTCTTACAGTAAGTTTTTAAAATATAAAGGTTGGAATTGATTAAAAGTTAAATCCCATCATAACTGTTGGAACTGATAAAGCAGCCTTTTTAGTAACAGAAGGACATTTTAGAAGGTAGCTGTTAAAAGTCCTGTTTTTAGTTCTCTGCCTGGCAGACTGTTAATTTACTTTCACTGAGATGTTAGTCATTACAAAAGCATGCTAATGTCAACACAGAAAAACTCTGCAGTTTTATATACCGCTCTGGGGGAAAGTGGCTTGATTTTCCTTTCTCCTTTATTATTTCCTCTAAACTTTCAAAGTGTATTCTTTGAAATGAGAACTTTAGTTGGGGGGGTCGGCAGGAAGCATTGATAACATTTGGGATGTAAAGACACTTTGTATCTGAAAGATCAGCAGGTAGATATGTGTTAGACTGAAAGACACCTAGAAAGGTAAAGGTGATAGGTATGAAGAATGTGAGATTTAGGAGACACAGTTCTCCATGGAACACTTTATGTTGTCACTAAGTAATTAGAACCTTTTTACACTTTGTCAGCTGTACTGTTGAAAATTCTGTTGCCCTAGGATTGTACCTTCCATCTGCCAGAAAAAGCTGAATGGACTCTGGGTTGTTTTTCATTGTTATTGTCACAGATATAAACTTTTGACAGTTACCCCATAATAAATCTGAATTATCCCAGATTGTTGCTGATTTTGCATAAGAAAAAATATGTTGTATATTTTATTAAGCAGACTTTGTCAGCTATCCTCTGTTATACATGGCCACCCATGGGCAACTATGAATTTACTTCTCCAGTGCTAAATAAATATTTCAGTTATTTAACCCCCCCAGTTTGAGGTTGCATTATGAAAGTTTTCCTCAGCTTAAAGAATTTTTCATTTTGTGAACATTTTAATATCGAGAAGCAAGTCATTATAGCTGTTTAAGGGCTTGGGACTTTCTGCCTTTATTGGAAATTGTGATGTCTAAGGGTGATTTTCAGTAAAGAGGGGATCCACTTTTAGGAAGAAGTATTATTTGCTTTTCATACTTACTACTTTCTACCTCCTACATTCCAAAATTTGCTCAGACAGGTGTGTACCTATTGTGGAAGTCTCACCTGAATTTTTTGCCATCTGAAGCTGTTAGCTTTAGCTGTTAGCTTCGGTTAGCACCATTTTTCTTCTGTTACAAGGTAAGCAGAGTAAAATATATATCTACCCAGCTGAGAAATATTTGTGGCTAACTTTTTCTGTCATCAGAAGTTAAAAACTTTATATATGTGTGTCTATTTTTAAAGTAATGAAAACCAGATGTGGCACTACTAGTCCAGTGAGTCTGCTCTCACTTGGATAGTATTCTGTAACATGCTTTATTGTCAGGAAAAGGTAGTAACAGTGGGTACCAGAGCATCATAAAGGTGTGATAAATACCCCTGTATGCTGACTTTTAAAATATCAGATTGTTACCGGACATAAAATTCATCTGGAAGTTTGGAGTAAGGAGAAAGGATTAAGGGTAGATGAAGTTCCATTCTGTTTTCAGCTAGGAGCTGACAAAGGAATCCTAGTCTGTTTCTTACAGGTCAGATAAAAGGAACTAGTCTTTATTTGAACCACTTTAGTTTTCCAGGTGCCTGGTTAAGGACTTTTCACTTTTTCTCATTTAATCCTCTTAACTACCTCTTTCAGGTGGATAACTTGTTATTATGGTGACAAAATCAGGACTTAGGAGAATTTACTTTGCCTCAAAGTCACAATGCTTAGACACTGTCCAAAGGTGGGGGAAAGCCCTGCAGTTTGTGTCTTGAAGAAAGCAGCAGTCACAAGTGTTCTGTGCCAAGAATTCCCAGAACAGGACATGGCAGCCATAGCTGGGCCAAGTTACTTGTTTTCTTGGGCCATTCTTTCTTATTCTTATCAGCACCTTGAAATGACTAAATCGGGTATGAACTGCTTTTAGGCTACACAAATCCGGAGTATAGAGACTCAATTCAAACATCTTTCCTCTTCTATGGTGCTAAAATTTTCTATGACTTGACAAGTTAAATAACATGATTCATTGAGTTTAGTAGCATAACGGCTAAAGCAAAGTATTGACACAGAGGGAAAAGGCTTTGGAATGAAGAATGTTGCCATAGAAAGCAGTGCCATCCATGGATGTGGATTTAACACAGCTGACTTCCTAAAGCATTATCAGCCCAAGGAGCGTCCAAGTTAAAAAAATGACCTTTTAATGTATGTTGTTATGTTCTGCTTACCTCGTCATTTTGACCACTCTGTCCTTTTTCAAAGTGTTTTTACACTTTGATTTGGAATGGTTCTAATGATTCTTTGTACTTGAATGTGGTTGGTCAGGCCATGGATGAGTGCCTTGCACACAGTAGACATTCAATAAATATTAAATGACTGAAGGAATGTGCATCTATGTGATATTAGTAAAGGGTACTGGGCTTCCTTGATAGCTCAGTTGGTAAAGAATCTGCCAGCAATGCAGGAGACCCTGGTTCGATTCCTGGGAAGATCCCCTGGAGAAGGGATAGGCTACCCACTCCAGTATTATTGGGCTTCCCTTGTGGCTCAGCNGATATTAGTAAAGGGTACTGGGCTTCCTTGATAGCTCAGTTGGTAAAGAATCTGCCAGCAATGCAGGAGACCCTGGTTCGATTCCTGGGAAGATCCCCTGGAGAAGGGATAGGCTACCCACTCCAGTATTATTGGGCTTCCCTTGTGGCTCAGCTGAAAAAGAGTCTGTCTGCAATGTGGGAGACCTGGGTTCGATCCCTGGGTTGGGAAGATCCCTTGGAGAAGGGAAAGGCCACCCACTCCAGTCTTCTGGCCTGGAGAGTTCCATGGACTATATAGTCCATGGGGTCGCAAGGAGTCAGACACGACTGAGTGACTTTCACTTGGTTACAAAAGAAAGCTCAAAGGAATTCTTTTATGCTGCTGTTTGAAATCAGGATAAACAACTCTTAAAGCTAGTGTCTCAGCATGTGTTTTATATGTAGTTCCCTTTCTGGACATAATTTGACCTTAAGTTTACAAAACCAAACACTCCTAACACAAATTTTGTTACATAAAGAAAAAAACAACTCAAAAATGCCTCCTGAGAAGAGTTAATGGGTATTATTTTATAGGGTAACTAATATTACCAACCCCATGTTTATATATACACCAGAAATAGCTCATCAGTCTCTTGTGGCATACTCTTAAGAAGAAAAAAATTTTTGGCCGATTATATCCAACGAATGTGGAAGCTTGTGGTTGCATTAGACTACTCAATTTTTCATTTTTACACATTGCATATACTGCTGCATGAGAATATTTTCTTTATGCATTCCTCCAATTTAAGTGACAAATCAGTAGAAACAGAAGATGATGTATTTATTCATTGTGATTGCTTCTCTACCATTTTTGAGAGATTTCACTGACCAGGTATTTTTCTGAAAACAGAACAGTCTTAAAACAGTCTTGGTTCCTGCAGACTACATGATCATCCATAGTACACAATTGTTGGGTTTACAAACAAATCGCTTAGATGACCGTTGCCCCCATTTCATTCGCCATTTTGGAAAAAAGTATTATTCTAATTTTAAAATCAGTATGTGGTCATTGCAGTGATCTTCAATCTTTTTCCAAAGAATAAAATTACTCTAAATTCCTTTATCTATACCCACTTAACTTGAAGCCAAAGGAGCCCAGAGGGTGTCAGTATGGACCACTGCCTTATATAACACGCTTGGGCCCAGCATTATTTATGGGTAAATAGAAACGCAGAAGGCCACAATGGAGAGGGATCTGGACAGGCTGGAGTGCAAATTAGCATACAGAGTGTAGAATCTTTCAAGATTAACTTATGATGATGAGAGCCCTCTTGGGAAGTCCACACTGACTGTTCCCGGTTTGCTGAGGGCAGTCCTGGTTTTTAAATCACACCTGTTAATTATTTTAGTGCTCTCTTTTACTTTAAAGTTTAGATAAGTTACATGGCCACCCCATATTTAGCCCAAAGAGATTTTCATATATTTAAATTGGTGGTGGTGGTAAGCAACTGGTATGTTCAGATTTCAATTATGCTTGATTTTTGAGGTCTGGATTTGGCAATCGGACTTACTATGAAGGAAGTCGGTCAAGTTGTTCTGTAGTACAGAAATCACCCCCAGGCCATGTTAAGGTTTAGCACTCATACCTACCCTCCCAATTTTTTTTAATATTAAAAAAATGACCCATTTGTGTTGGGATTTCTTTGTGTCTGTCTTTTTAATTAAAATTTTACAATGTTGTGCTGGGTTTTGCCATACAACACTGTTAATAAGCACGACATGGCAACCTAGTTGTCTTATCAACTGACGAATGGATAGATGTGGTAAATATATACAATGGAATATTAGTCATTAAAAAAGAACAGATATAGGTCAGTTCCAGTGAGGTGGATGAACCCAGAGCCTACTATACATAGTGAAGTAAGTCAAAAAGAGAAAAACAAATACTGTATATTAACACATATATGTGGTAATATTTCTACTTAGACTAGCTCCAACTTTACTGGATGGCAAGGGGCATAAACCTTTCAACCACAGATGAGACTTTCAGTTCTAAAATGTTTATGGGAAATTTAAGGAAACTTTAATGGGAGAGAAACTTAGAAAATCACTTATCTGGTGAAGACTAAACATAGCAAAAAGAAGAAATTAAAAACGGGACCAAGTAAACATTTCTTGTGTGTTAGTCACTTAGTCATGTCCGACTCTGCAACCCTATGTATTGTAGCCTGCCAGGCTTCCCTGTTCATGGGATTCTCCAGGCAAGATACTGGAATGGGTAGCCATTCCCTTCTGCAGGGGTATCTTCCTAACCCAAGGATCATATCCGAATCTCCTGCATCAAAAGCAGATTTAATGTCTGAGTCACTAGGGAAGAACTTGAAGAGTCCCAAATACAAATCTCCAGTTAACGGTTTCAGTCACTTTGGGTTTACTTATATTAGTATTCCCTGTTCCTACACACTCCACAGTTGCTGATGCTCGCCTCTTCCTAAGGAATTGAAGCTATGATACTCTGTTCTAATTCATAATGAGTACAATATCAGGACTATATTGTGCGTGTTAGAACATGACTAATGAATAAAGATTTACCTAGTTATATTCATAGCTTTTTCTTTACATGAGTTCTGGATACTATTCATACAACATTCCAGATACTGAGAAATGAATAATGGAAATTTCTCCACTGAAATTTTAAGAAAATCTGATGAAAAATTATTTCTGGGTATTCCTGTCAACACATTCTTAATTGTGTGCCCCTTTATTATCCGTCATGCCTAGTAGGCTAGATATACTCAAGTACCAACACCCATCTGAGCCCTCATACTATGTGTTTACCTTGTTTAATTACTCTGGACATGAATCGAAGCAAATTCCAGGAGATGGTGAAGGAGAGGGAAGCCTGGCATGCTGCAGTCCATGGGGTTGCAAAGACTCAGACACGACTTAGCAACTAGACAACAATTTCCTTTCTTAACTCTGTGTTGGAAAAATACAGATTTTATATTCTTTGAAACAAAGCCTATGCTTTATTCTGTGAAGCGCTTTTAAATTTTTAAATAAATTTAGAGTGTTTCTAAGCTTCCCAGTAACAATCACACTAACCCTATCAAACAGGAGGAGGAAAGAAGAGGCAGGAGGTGTTTAATCAGTTTAAAATAACGTATAAAAATGATGCTCCAAACCATTTTAAAGATGCTCTTCCCATTCTTGGCACCTCATTGTGTTTATACCATTAATTTGCACTAGCTAAGACAACAACTGTATAAATTCCAAACTAGAGTAGTAGGGTGTTTAAGTAATGAGGTTTTGACTAGTTTACTATAGGTGTAATTCTGCTGTTGTGCCTTACAAAAACAAGACCTTCAGTTATCCCCAATAAGTATAGATAGGGGACGCTTTTGTTTCCAAATGCTTTAATTCTTGACCGACAGAAAAGATCATGAGACATATTTGCCTCTTGACTTCAACCGGCTAGCAGGAAAGCCTTTCAAACAGAACACAAACAGCCTCTCTTGGGCACTCTTTATTGAGCAATTAGGATTGGCCCTCCCTATGTGGGTTACACAGCCTCAGATTCAACCAACCACAGATGAAATATCCTCCCCCCTAATATCCATAAAGTTCCAAAACTTGCTTCATCTTGGTAACTATTTACATAGCATTTATACTGTATTAAGTATTGTAAGTAATACAGAGATGACTTATAGGGAAGGATGTAAGTAGGTTACATAAAAACACCGCATCATTTAATACAAAAGAGGAGCATCCAGTGGACTGTGGTATGATGTGTGGAGGGAAGGGAAGGTGGGGGCCCTTGAACCAAGTAACCTGCAGATACCAACGTATAGTCTATAAAGGACTGGAGAAACTAGTCAGGCTTTCATTTTGGGTAAACCTATTCTTGAGTAAAGAATAATTTACGCCTGGAAAGCGCTTCCTTGGTGGCTCAATGGTAAAGAATCCACCTGCCAATGCAGGAGACACAGGTTTGATCCGACCTTAGTCTTCTTGCCTAGAAAACCCCATGGACAGAAGAGCCTGAGGGCTACAGTCTATGGGGTCGCAAGAGTCAGACACGACTTCGAGGCTAAACATCTGAAAAGCACGTATCCTTCACATATTTCACAGCCACTAATCACTTCTTAAAACCAGGGAGGGCTGGCTAAAGCCTAATTGCTGCTGCTGCTGCTAAGTCGCTTCATTCGTGTCCAACTCTGTGCGACCCCACAGACGGCAACCCACCAGACTCCCCCGTCCTTGGGATTCTCCAGGCGAGAATACTGGAGTGGGTTGCCATTTCCTTCTCCAATAAAGCCTAATTACGAGTAACTTTTTTTGGACTTCACTGGTGGCTCAGATAATAAAGCGTACAATGCCTACAATGAGGGAGACCTGGGTTCAATCTCTGGGTAGGGAAGATCCTCTGGAGAAGGAAATGGCAATCCACTCCAGTATTCTTGCCTGGAAAATACCATGGGCGGAAAACCTGGCAGACTATAGTCCACGGGGTCGCAAAGAGTCGGACATGACTGAGCGACTTCACTTTCACTTTACACGTTTTCTACCCCATTCCACCTTTTCTGTTCCAAGCACCTAGGAGATCTGAACTTTCCTTGTCTTTGGAAATTCAAGCCATAAGAAAGTGCTAAAACGTTTGCTCATTTCCCCAGGCACTACCATACCAGGCTACCTAGGCGCTAGCCTTTGAAGGCCTCCAAAACATATTTTTTATCCTTCCCGAACACTTAGGGAACACATTTAAACCTGGGCATAAATTTGGCTACGTTGCCCTCGCCTACTTGCAGGCCTTCGAACCCGCCACCAGGCTCCACATAACAGCTGAAGAAGAGAACGAAAGCCACCTGTGCTTATACGGAGCTTATACGGAGTAACCGGCGCTGAGTGGGCCCAGGAAGGCTAGAAAACGCGCGGTGTGAACCGCTTACATCCAAATCCATGCCCCAGGCATCTCAAAATTCAGTTCTTTCTCGTCATACGGCTTCCCAAAAGTAATGGTCTCCAAAATACAGCTACCCACGCTAGCCAGCGAGGTCTGGAAGAAGTCCTTTCTGCAGAGGCCGGAAGGAAACCCCAGCGTCTGCTTTTGCGTAAGCATAATCGACTTCTACGAGCCGCCTCTGCTTGGAAACGATGGGAGGGGCACCCTCTGCGCATGCGCCCTACGCTCCCTGCGCATGCGCCCAGCTCCCGACTGTCATGCGCACGCGTTATTCCTTATGCAGCTGTTCGGAGCGTCGGCCGCAGGTGTGGGCGTTAGGAAATCGTGTGTATCCAGGTTTTTGCTTAGCTTCTGAAATCTTGTTTAAAGCGGCGATTATTCATGCTCAAAGTACAGTGTCTAAAGTCAGGCAGGTAGGGGTGCTGAGTACTCAGATATTTCAGAGCTGGGGGGAGAAGCGGTGAAAAATATTTTCTCTAGGTTTCTCCCCGCCTCCACCCCACCGCTTGCAGCTTTGAAGCGCGTTATATAGTCACAGAACACCCAGCATTAATACCTTACTTGCCGACAGCGCACGGGACCGTTTTAGTAGTATTTCTGAAGTATTTATTTCCAGAAGAAGCAGCGAGGAAAAAGTGAAACGGTCCAAGCTGTGCTGCTGAACCAGTGTATATCGTCGTTTAAAAAGGATTCAGAAATTAGTCACTAAAAGACTTTTTTGTTTTTTTGTTTGGAATCCGATGTTTTTTATGTTCATTTTGCTGTATACAAAGCCAAAATACGGGCCACTTGGTTCAATACCGGACATCTAGCCAACCTACAGACTTTGAGCTTCAGAGTCATGACTACAGAGCAGTCCGGAAATGCGAAAGCAGAGCCGGCTCTCCCCTCATCTGCCAATCAGAGCAAGCCAGTGTCTGAAAAACCAAACTACGTTCTGAAATTCACTCTGGAGGGACATACGGAAGCAGTATCATCAGTTAAGTTTAGTCCTAATGGAGAATGGCTAGCAAGTTCTTCTGCTGATAAAGTAATTATAATTTGGGGAGCCTATGATGGAAAATATGAGAAAACACTTAAAGGACACAATCTTGAAATATCAGATGTTGCCTGGTCATCAGATTCCAGTCGTCTTGTTTCTGCCTCAGATGATAAAACTCTAAAACTTTGGGATGTGAGATCTGGAAAATGTTTGAAAACACTTAAAGGGCACAGTAATTACGTTTTTTGCTGTAATTTCAACCCACCATCCAACCTCATCATTTCAGGATCTTTTGATGAAAGCGTGAAAATATGGGAGGTTAAAACAGGCAAGTGCCTTAAGACTTTGTCTGCTCATTCTGACCCAGTTTCTGCTGTTCATTTTAATTGTAGTGGGTCCTTGATAGTATCAGGTAGTTATGATGGTGTCTGTCGAATCTGGGATGCTGCATCAGGTCAGTGTTTAAAAGCACTTGTTGATGATGATAACCTTCCTGTCTCTTTTGTAAAATTTTCTCCAAACGGTAAATATATTCTCATTGCAACTTTGGACAATACTCTTAAACTATGGGATTACAGCAGAGGCAGATGCCTGAAGACATATACTGGTCATAAGAATGAGAAATACTGTGTATTTGCCAGTTTTTCAGTTACTGGTGGAAAATGGATTGTCTCTGGTTCAGAGGATAACCTGGTATACATTTGGAACCTTCAAACTAAAGAGATTGTACAGAAATTACAAGGTCATACAGATGTGGTAATCTCAGCAGCTTGTCATCCTACAGAAAACATCATTGCGTCAGCTGCATTAGGAAATGACAAAACAGTTAAATTGTGGACAAGTACTTACTAAACCCTTTAGAAATCAAGTGGTAGAGTCAAACTGGCCAAAAAAAGATTAGGTATTTTAAAAGAAGGTGTTCTCTCATTTTTGGCATGTATTTTGTTTTGTTTTAACATTGTCTTGCATTATAAGAATTTAAGACCTTTTTCGAGATCCAACCAGTCCATTCTAAAGATCAGTCCTGGGTGTTCTGGAAGGACTGATGCTAAAGCTGAAAGTCCAATATTTTGGCCACCTCATGCAAAGAGTTGACCCATTGGAAAAGACTCTTATGCTGGGAGGGATTGGGGGCAGGAGGAGAAGGAGATGACAGAGGATGAAATGGCTGGATGGCATCACTGACTGGATGGACATGAGTTTGGGTGAACTCTGGGAGTTGGTGATGGACAGGGAGNTTGGAAAAGACTCTTATGCTGGGAGGGATTGGGGGCAGGAGGAGAAGGAGATGACAGAGGATGAAATGGCTGGATGGCATCACTGACTGGATGGACATGAGTTTGGGTGAACTCTGGGAGTTGGTGATGGACAGGGAGGCCTGGTGTGCTGCAAAAGAGTCAGATATGACTGAGTGACTGAACTGAACTGAACCAAGCCTCAGTTTGTAAAGGAAGACAGTTGGAAATGCAAGTTTAAATCCCAGGGTTTCTGACTGGAATCTTGATGTCTGTGATTCATCTCTTGTGTCTGTCCTTGAACAGATTCTCATTCTATTCCTTTCAATGACTATTCTAGAGGATCATTGTATTTGATAAAATTTAGAAGTAAAGGTCACAAAACAGGATGCCTGATTAAATGAGGGGAACAAGGGAGTTTGGAATAACTCCAGGGTATTTGGTTTGGGAGATCAGAAGAGAAGAAGCCTGGGATGGTGGTGGACCTGAGATCTGTCAGATGCTGCTCCCACAGTTTCAGTGACAGCCTACAAGATGGGATGTGAAATGGTCTGTGGAATCAAGTTTGTAATTTGGGAAAAAACAAGTAATGGTTGTATTTGTTCTGAGTCTTTTTACCAAAAGTAAAAATAAACCAAATCAAAATGAATAAAGGCATTTTACTGTAAGAGGCATTTACCTCTCACTACCATGTCAGACAGCCCTCTCCTGATTCTCAGGGCAAGCTCAACGTCTGAGTAGTAAAGCCTCTTATTATGCTTGAACTACCCACTCTGCCCATGCTACAAACTCAGTTCAGAAATCACCACTTTGTGGAACCATCACTGCCTGCCTGTGTTGTAATGGTTTCACAGGCCATGTGTCCAGTATATTATGAGCTCTGTAGACTCTAAGTTTATTCATCTTTGTATTCTCAGTTTTTGTATATAAAAGGGATTGAAGTGATGTTTGACTAATGACAATGAATTATACTACCATCACAACTTCACTTGTTGCTTGATTTAAATAAATTTTTGAGTCAATTCCCCATACTATTATTTTTATTAAAACTTAAAAAGTACCTAGCCATAGCCTCATGTTAATTCATTCAAACAGGGTTTATAGGAAATATAAATTGGAAAACATTTTCTGCCCCCTTTACCTGTAGAGACACGATAAACATGAAAAAATAATTCAGAAATAAAGCAAAAAATAGTAACAATCACTTAATTGAAAGTGGGTACTATAGAATACAAAAGAAGACAGTTTTGTCCTTGTTGCTTATAATAGTGCTCATGAAATCTGATTTGCTTGAGAAGTTGTAAGCAATGTAAGATACTATAATTACTAGTAGGGTGTGTGACAGCTCAAGTTAATATGTGAGGCTACTGGGAGAAGTGGGATCAGATGGGGGAAGGTCTTAAATTCTGGTCATAAAATTTATATTCAACCCCAAAAGAGGCAGTCACTATTATAAGTTACTAAAGAGGACAGCTGACACAAAATGATGATATATATTCTTGCNGACAGCTCAAGTTAATATGTGAGGCTACTGGGAGAAGTGGGATCAGATGGGGGAAGGTCTTAAATTCTGGTCATAAAATTTATATTCAACCCCAAAAGAGGCAGTCACTATTATAAGTTACTAAAGAGGACAGCTGACACAAAATGATGATATATATTCTTGCTGCATGGTAGGATTTTTGAGCTTTGACGTAAACATTTTACAACAATAAATCTTCAAGAATACAACACTTGAAAAAAAAATTTAAATGCTTCTTTGTAAGTTAAAATGGTATTGTTTTATGAAGAAAAATTACTTAAAAAAAATACATTAGACTTACCCATATTTACAATCTACATTTAGATAATATGTAAGTATTCTAAAATATTAAGGAAGACTAATCTGCTAAAATGTATATAAAGTAATGCTTTTTTATGATAAATTTTCAAGTGATATCAAAGAGCTTGGTATCTAAAAGCTAAGGTGAAAGTACTCTATATAGATAGATATAGTTATCAGATGGATTATGAAGCTGTAAAGTAGTACATTAGATGTTACTATTAAACTAAGTTCCCAAACAGCTGCATATATTATTTAATCTGATATAACCCTCTGAATGTTTGTAAGGACTTGCCATCCCTTAAAACTTATGAAGCATATGAGAATAAATGAAATACTTAAATAGAAGCCAGCATCCATAGCTAAATATGAGACAACTTGGCATCCCCGTCAGACTAAATAAATATCTATGAGGTACAAATGCTTATTTTTCAAAAATAATAAAATGCATTTGATAGCTTTTGATAATTGAGAAATTTAGTGTAAAAGCAGAAGGAAAGGACCAGTTAGGAATTCTAAGCTACAGCACAGAAGAGGCAACTGTGCTGGTCCCAAGTAACTCCATGGTGCTGGGATTTCAAAATCCTCAGAAACTTGTAGCCACAATGCCATCATCACCTTGCCAGGACTTTTTCAAAGACTGTTCTTCTAAAAGCCTCTGTTTACCAGCACACCTGACACAGGCAGAGTGTGGTCTGGCTGCGTCCCAGAGCTCGAGAAGCACCAGGGCATTCGGGGAGGTTAGCTCTTTGGTGTGCCCCTGGGCAGTGTACTCAGCTGTCCCTCCTTACCTCGCCAGAAATGAGGACACACAAACCGTTTGGCTTCTGGGGAGATGTCACTTTGGTAATGGGAATTAAAGAAAGACATGGGACCTGACTATAAAGAAGAGTTAATAATAAAGTTCAAATAAGTCATCTCATTTTTTATTCTTTCATTTTCTTGAAAAAAACAGGCTGCATTTAACCTAGATCAAACTGTAGTGTTGGAGAAGACTCTTGAGAGTCCCTTGGACTGCAAGGAGATCCAGCCAGTCCATTCTGAAGGAGATCAGTCCTGGGTGTTCATTGGAAGGACTGATATTGAAGCTGAAACTCCAATATTTTGGTCACCTGATGCAAAGAGCTGACTCATTTGAAAGGACCCTGATGTTGGGAAAGATTGAAGGCAGGAGGAGAAGGGGACACAGAGGATGAGATGGTTGGATGGCATCACAGACTCAATGGACATGAATTTGGGTGAACTCTGCGAGTTGGTGATGGCCAGGGAGGCCCGGCATGCTGCAATTCATGGGGTCACAAAGAGTCGGACACGACTGAGAAACTGAAGTGAAAGTTGTAAAATATAGACAAGTCATTTCTTTAAGAAAATTTATTTGTAGCTCTAGAGTGGAAATAGGGAAGCTCATATACCACATTCTTTTTAGTAAGGCCTATTGCTGCAGCGTTATTTCTAGATCTTCAAAATCCAACCAACACCAATATATCTGCTACTCTGTTTTGGCCTTCATAGCAGCTTCTTCTCTCAGACGAGCTTTCTTTTCTAGGTTCAAGCTTGTTAAAGTCTCATTTCTTCTGGCAGCCTAAAGTGAAACGAATGTGAACAAGTGATTATTTATGTCGGCTCAGGGAGGATATCATTACCTGACGTGGCAAGTACAGGCATGGAGGAATGGTTCGCTGTGCGAGGCCCTCTCCATGTACCTTCTGCCTCCTCTAATGCTCCCAGTATGGCAGTCCATCCATTCACGCACAAGAGACATGCCACACCTCTGCCTTCTCTTCCTTTCTGGCCTCTCTCTAAATCTTCTAGCCTCTCTTCTCCATTTATAATATATTCCCTTGTCTTTCTCTTTTCCTCTCTTTAGTACTAAGTATTTAGTATTACCTATTTAGTATTAGCTTCTTTTTGTTTCCATTTCTACCCTCCTCTCACTTTTCTTTGTTGCTACTATTTCTCCATCCCCAACTCATTTGTATAGTTTCACACCCTTCTAGTTCCTTATTCCTCTTTTACCGAAAACATTCAGCTTTGGGGATCCCAGGTTTCACCAAATACTACCCTTGATGACTCCCAGCAGTGACTACCTTGCCACTCCATCCTCAGAGTGAAAAGCAGTGGAGAAGATGCAACCATCTTCTTCCCTTACTTCCCTCCCTCTGACTTGTTTCATCTCTGTGAAGCTTACATAAACAGTCCAGTTTCAAATTTTCATACCAAATGAGTGAAACCAGCACCCTATAAGGTGGTGTTTTTCTTTAGAATTAAGTATGGAGAAGGGCAGAGAATCAGAATGGTTAGATGATGAAGAGGACAAAACACAATGGCTAATTTCTCTCTTCTAAATCATAGTAAGTTCAGAAGTTAGTCATTCCAGTAGCATTTACCAACTTTTCAGAAATGGACAGTTCCATAAAAGAGAAATAATAGTAATGGTATAGGACAAGAGAGGAGCTCTTTATACAGTGCATACCCTTTCATGAGGCTGGGGGGATCCCAGGGAGTGATCTGTTTCTGGAGTATTTAAACTCAGCTAGCATCATCAAGTAGACAGATTTCTCAGAATTCTTAAAATCCCTATATCCTGTTTTATATGCTTCTTTCTGTAGGTTCAGTCTGAGAGTTAAGCATGAAAAGTTAAAGAGGGAGGCAGGAAAAATACTGAAGTAGGGTAGGAACACAGTTGTCAAGAGAACTTCACCCAGGCCTCCACACTTGCCCTTCATGCTGTCATAACATCAGCCTAAATGATTGTTATTTTCTATTCCAAGACTCTCTCAAGAGAGTCAGAAGTTCACTTTTACTCTGGACTCACTGCACATAAGGAAGTCAGTTATCACTGGGTTTGCAGAAGAACCCTTGTAAATTCTTGACGGATATAAGACATTTCTTTGCACGTGGAAGCTGTGATATATAGAATTAGACATGGGATTTAAATAATGGCTTGGCCAGTACTGCTGCATAGAAAAATATCTGTATTTTAGTCACAAGATAGTAGTCGGCAAACTTGGCTCTACCTTTTTGTCTTGCCACTTACTAGCTATGTGACATTCGGAAAAGTAACATCTCTAAGTTTTGGTTCTTCTTTTACAAAACATGGATAAGAGAACTGACCTCTTAGGTTCTCACAATTATTGTAGTGATTAAGTTAAGTTGAACAATGTGCTGTGCTGTGCTCAGTTTCTTCAGTTGTGTCGGACTCTGCGCAGTCCTATGGACTACAGCCTGCCAGGCTCCTCTGTCCATGGGATTCTCCAGGCAAGAATCCTGGAGTGGGTTGCCATTTCCAACTCTAGGGGATCATCCCAACCCAGGGATCGAACTTAGGTCTCCTTCATTGGCAGGGGGATTCTTAACCACTAAGCCCAAGGTTAACAATACCTGTTATAAAATGAGCACTCAGTAAGTGGGAATACTTTTCCTGTCACCTCAATTAGGTCTAGATTCAAACTGCGGCTCTGCTATTAGGGAGATGTGTGTGAACTTGGGTAAGTCACTAAGCTTTCTAGGCTATGTTTCCTCATTTATAAAGTCCTAATAATAGGATCTACCTTGCAGCGTGGTTATAAGATTTAACTGAGATAACAACAAGGTACCTGGAAGACGGTAAGACAGTTGTTAACAATGACTGGATCTGTGGACCTGAATGCCTGTGTACTGCTTAGGAGCTTAGACAGATGGCCTAGTTGCAACATCCAAGTAGAGAACAGTGATAAGAATACTCACCAAGACTAAGGCCGAGTGAGGATCAATAAGTCCATGTACTGTGAGTGCTTTACAGACATACAAGGAGATATCAGTATATATGCCAGTGTCACACATCTTGTTTCACACTCCTTATGACACCTCTGACAACTGAAAACTCTTTTTACCTAGCCAGAACTATTTTAGTTCTTCAGGATGCCAAAGTTAGGGTTTGCTGTTTACCTCCAGGCATGATGATCTCAGGTTTGGCCCTACCATATTTTATTTTGTTTCTTATAATTTCTTGTATAGGAAGTGACTTCTTCATCACAGAGAATAAAGAGTTAACCCCTGATTTCCTCTAGGTCTTTTGTGGAAAATACATAAAGATAGAGGGGATGTCCACTCTTACCTTCTTTCCCTCAATAACCATCAATACGCATCCTGCCACTGTCAAGGCAATCATTACATAGCTGATCTTCACCCGGACCTTGTTCTTTGCAGCATCGAGCATCTCAAACCTAGCAATACAGTGAGATCATGAGAGAAAGTTAAAGTTTCCGAGTTGCCAGAGGAGATAAATCTCTGTGTCCCACAAATCAGGAGTGGAGTGGTGCCCATAAATATAAAAAAAAGGAGGTGAGACCCAAAGATCTTGTAGGACTTTGGGGAAGATGGAGCATTTTCACAATTCACTTTATATTTTTATATAAATCACGATTAAGGGGTGGAGATGAAGATAGTGGGACTGAGGACTCCCAGCTACACACTATGCCAATGATGGGAAAGAATTTAGAGGATAAATTTATCCAAAAGTATGTGAAGATCTTCACACTTTAATAAATCTTGCTTGGACATCAGGAACCAGCTGCACTAGCTTTGGTACTGCAGCTAAATATCAGTTGAATCCTACTGCTTCAATTTATGCAAAAGTCAACAATTATAGTTTAATTGGAATAGGCTACACTCAGACTCTGAGGCCTGGTATGAAGCCTCCATTGTCTGCTCTGGTAGATGAAAAGAGTATAATGCTGGCGGTCACAAACCTGGGCTTGCTCTGGAGCTGGAGGATGAAAGAAACCTCCAGGAATGGGTATCAGAAGATCTGACTTAAATATATTTGCAGTATGACCAACAGAAGCACCGTATACCCAAGATGATCAAAACAAAGGATGATCTAAAAGCTGTATTTTAAATATTTAGATAGTTACTTATTCGTTGGTTTCTAGTTGAAAGGGTTATCTATCTAGTTACCAGTGCTGTAGCTGTGCAGTCACCTATATATTGCTATGCTGTGCTAAGTCTCTTCAGTCATGTCCAACTCTTTGTGACCCTATGGACTACAGCCCACCAGGCTCCTCTGTTCATGGGATTCTCCAGGGAAGAATATGGAGTAGGTTGCATGCCCTCTTTCAAAGGATCCTTCCAACCCAGGGATCGAACCCATGTGTCTTGCATCTCCTGCATTGGCATATGGATTCTTTACCACTAGCACCACCTGGGAAGCCTATATATTACTTAAATGTATTTAACTGTTAAAGGTGCTATCTGCCAATAATAAAACACACTTTTATGAAAACTGAAAAAAAAAAAAAGAAAAATCTCAAACAGCCTAACCAAGAAAAAGAAGAACAAANTGCTAAAGCTGAAACTCCAATACTTTGGCCACCTCACGTGAAGAGTTGACTCACTGGAAAAGACTCTGATGCTGGGAGGGATTGGGAGCAGGAAGAGAAGGGGACGACAGAGGATGAGATGGCTGGATGGCATCACTGACTCAATGGACACGAGTTTGAGTAAATTCTGGGAGATGGTGAAGGACAAGGAAGCCTGGTGTGCTGCAATCTATAGGGTCACAAAGAATTGGACACAACTTTGTGACTGGAAAAAAAAAAGAAATTTCTTTTCCACTTTTTTCTACTCAACCCTTCTGACTATGACTGGTTCTCTTTGGCTGTTTCTCCTTCTTCCACTGATACAAGCATATATTCCTCTAGGTATTGCTCTAAATAGTTTTCTCTCTCCACACTTTGAGTTGATTCACTCCCAGGATTCCAATCATCACTTCCATGCAGATAATTCCCAAATAGACATTTATAGCTCATACTACCTCAAGCTGACATTTCCAGCTGGCTGTCCTTCCTACCACATAAAATTCAATATGTCCCAAACCATAATTATACTTTTCTCTTATAACCTGCTTCATTTTCATTATATCTGCAAACTATATCACAATTAAATTGTCCCAATCATTTAGACTCTTAATCTCATAATCAGCTTTGAACTCTTCCTTCATCTATCATCCTTTACTAGTTAATTCATGGCCAATTTTTATTGTACTGTTGTAATGTTTTTTTGCCATTTATCTTCTTTTGCCTAGGTTATCGCAAAATCTTCCTAATAGGCCTTCCTTTTTCCAAATTCTCCCTTTTCTGATCCACTGCCATAGAAACAATTTAAAAATGCAGGTTGAAGTCTCTAACGGTTCTCAAAAAGTGTAAAGTAAAAGTCGCTCAGTCGTGTCTGACTCTTTGCGACTNTCCTAATAGGCCTTCCTTTTTCCAAATTCTCCCTTTTCTGATCCACTGCCATAGAAACAATTTAAAAATGCAGGTTGAAGTCTCTAACGGTTCTCAAAAAGTGTAAAGTAAAAGTCGCTCAGTCGTGTCTGACTCTTTGCGACTCCATGGACTATACAGTCCATGGAATTCTCCAGGCCAGAATACTGGAATAGGTAGCCTTTCCCTTCTCCAGGGGATCTTCCAACCCAGGGATCAAACCCAGGTCTCCCACACAGCAGGGGGATTCTTTACCAGCTGAGTTACCAGGGAAGCCCTCCAGAACATACAAACATGATGTCAAAATAATGAGCATTGAATAGCAAACTCTTTCAATGTTTCTACCCTCTAGATAACTCATTATTCTCTAAAATCACTGTGCTTTTCTGCCTAGTTCCCAGATCCCCCACTTCCAGTCTTTGATCATATAGGTTGTCACCCAACTACGAATATCTTCTGTCCCAAGTATAGCTACTACAAATTCCATCCCACTTTCAAGATCAAGTTCAGCTGTCATCACCAACATGAACTCTCATTCCAACTCCTAGTCAGCAGGAGCATTTTTAAAATGTTCCTTTTATTCTGTATGTCTCTTATAATATTTTTACTACAATACATTCAGTTCTTCTTTCTACAAAAAGACTAACTTTTCATTTACTCTTAAAGTATATTCTGAGAGCCTACTATGTCCTGTATGCAGTGCTAAAATCTATACATGGAATAGCTTATTTAATCTCACAGCCCCTCTGAGATAGTATTGTTACTTCCAATTTCAGTTGAGGAAACTGACATTACACATCTCGAATTGGAGGAGTTACAATTTATACTAAGGTGTTCCCATTCCAGAGTCTGTTCTCTTAAGCAACACAAATTTCACACTTTGAGATAGAACAGCTTTAGGACCTCAATAAAAACTGTCAGTTTTCTGAGACTAGTAATTGCCTCAGTCAACTTTTTCAGAACAGATCACAGCCCGTTATATACTAAATTAATTGATTTTTAAAAAGGTATTCGACCCAAGAGAAACCTAGGTGTATTCTATTAATAAAACCCTTTGCCCAGCCTCTTGGATTTTAGATTACTGGTTAGAACTAGAACTAGAACTAAGTACACAACAATGAGATACACACTACTATTGCTGAAGCTGCAGAAATTTTGGTCTCCCTACTAGTGATTCTGGGGTATCTTCTCTCAACTGTAAATTATTGCAAATGGTTGAGGGAACTTTGGATAAATTTAACATTTGGTAAGCCCAAAACAACAGCAGTGATGAGAACAAGAATACTTGTATCAGTACTGTTTCCATCTTTTCTTCAAAGTATTTTTATTTAAATAACTTCATTTTATTCTCATAGTAAAACTGAAAGTTCAGCTTTGTTATTCTACTGCCAGACAATCAGAAAGATTATTCTGTAACAAAATCATATTGAGAGGGACTTTTGCTAACATGAAAGTAGGACTAACATTTGAACACATTTTCAAAAATGTGAACAAATCTTAGACAACTTTACACAACCTTCTAAGAAATGTCCAAGCCAAGACCTGGACTAACCAGAAAACCAGAGGGAATGAGACTCTCCTTTCTTAATCACCGATCTGGAAGAGTGAGTAAAGAGGTATAACTGCACCTTAATAGCAATATGATCCCCTCCACCCTCAAAAGTAGAAAAACCAAAATATTAAAGATAAGAGCACTAAAATCTATAACACAGAATATAGCCAATATTTTATAACTATAAATGGAATAAAACCTTTAAAAATTGTGAATCACTATGTTGTACACCTAAAACTTATATAATATTGTACAGCAACTAGCCTCAATAAAAATGAAAGCAAAAACTAATGAAACAGAAAGTAAACATGCAATAAAAAGGATTAATAAAACCGGAAGTTGCTTCTTTGAATAGACAAAATTGATTACCATAGCATGACTGACCAAGAAAAAAAGAGGGAAGAAACTCCAGAAAAGCACAGCTAGAAGAAATTTTAAAAATTAAAATGGAGAGTTCTAATACTCTTAAAGAAACTGTAATTAAAAATCTTCTTATAAAAAATTATGTTGGCTTCAATGATAAATTCTACCAAATACTCAAGGAAGAAATATCTCCAACATTACACAAATTCTTCTAGAGAACAAGAAAAATGAACTTAATTTCCCACCTCATTTCATGATCCAAGCAAATCTTTTTTTTTTCCTCAAGGTACTTAAAAAAATTTTTTTAATTGAAATATAATTGATTTACAATGTTGTACTAATTTCTGTGATTTTCAAACCCCTCTAGTCACTTAACCTGAAATGACTCAGTCATACATATATATACACACTATTTTTCATATTTTTTCCCATTTTGGTTTATTACAGGATACTGAATATAGTTCTTTGTGTTACACAGTAGGACCTTGTTTATCCATCCTATATATACTAGTTTGCATCTGCTATCCCAAATTCCTCCACTATCCTTCTCTCCTGCCCCTACTTGACAACCACAAGTCTGTTCTCTATGTCTGTGAGTCTCTTTCTGTTTCATAGACATATTTATCTGTGTCAGATTTTAGATTCCTCATATAGGGATATAATATGGTATCCTTCTCTTTCTGAGAAAGACATCTTTATCTATTCATCTATCAAAAGACATTTAGGTTGTTTCTATGTCTTGCTATTGTAAATAGTGCTGAAATGAACACAGTGGTGCATGTACATTTTTGAATTATACAACTCTGGGTATATGTCCAAGAGTGATCCCTATCAAATTACCCATGACATTTTTAACAGAACTAGAACAAATAATCCTAAAATAAAGCAGAAGGCATAACCTTCCTAAACTTTAGATAATACTACAAGGCTACAGTAATCAAAACATCATGCTATTGGCACAAAAACAAATATATGGATCAATGGAACAGAACAGGGAGCCCAGAAATAAACTCACATACCTACAGTCAATTAACTTATGACGAAGGAGGCAAGAATAAATAATGGGGAAAAGACAGTCTCTTCAGCAAGTGGTGCTGGAAAAGTTGGACAGCTGCATGTAAATCAATGAAGTTAGAACACACCCATATGACATATACAAAAATAAACTAAAAATGGCTTAAAGACCTAAATATAAGACATGATACAATAAAACACCTAGAAAAAACACATAGGTGAACAAATTATCTGACAAAAATTGTACCAATGTTTCCTTACGTCAGTTTCCCAGGACAACATAAATAAAAGCAAACAAACAAACAAAAAACAAATGGGACTGAATCAAACTTATAGGCTTCTGTACAGCAAAGGAAAACATAAACAAAATGAAAACCCAACCTACAGACTGGGAGAAAATATTTACAAATGATGTGACCATCAAGGGCATCAAAATATATAAACAGCTCATATAACTCAATAACCAAAAAACAACCCAATCAAAAAACGGGCAAAAGACGTAAATAGACATTCCTCCAAAGAAGACAGAGATGGCCAATAGACACACAAAAATATTGTTATCAATGTTAATTATTAGAGAATGCAAATCAAAACCAAGCAAATCTTAAGAGAAAAATTCAGTAGGATAAGACAAATTACAAAAAAATCATGAATACAGAGGCAAAGTCTTAATGAAAATATTAGTATATTGAATCTAGCAATTTATAAATTGAACAAACAGAACTTAGCACAGGAATGCATATTTGACTTATTAGCAAATCTATTGAAGTAACTTGCCATATTTACAAATTACAGGGAAAACATGCAGAAACCATCTAAATAGAGAAAATTAATAAAATTTTATGCCCATTTATATTCTATACAATAACCCTGGCAAACTAACAGTAACAAAAAAATTCCTTAACTTGTATAAAGACTATAACAAATATCACAATGGTAAAATATTCAATGTTTTCCCTTTGAGATTGAGAATCTTTCACCACTTTTATTCAACATTGTACTGAAGGTCCTTGCAAGTTGCATTAAGGCTGGAAAAATATATAATGGTATAATTATTAGAAAAGAAACAAAATTACAACTGATATTATTTATATATAATGTGATTATATAGAAAATCTAAAGAAATCTACAGATAACTGATTCGAATAAGATAATTTTAAAAGGTTGTAGGATATAAAAAACAATGTACAAAACGAACTACATTCTTATACACCAACAAAAGCAGTTGGAAATTAAAAATTTTAAGGTATTTTATGTTAAAGTACTAAGAAATAAACCTATAAATAATGTGCATGACATATATAAAAAATCTATCAAACAGTATTATGAGAAAATAATGGAGATCTAACCAGATTGAAAAATATACCATATTCATGGATTAGAAAGTTCAATTTTGTAAAAAAACCAATTTTTTTTCAGGGAGAAAGGGTTAACCAACAGACCTAAACCCTTTCTTCATGAGGAAATGACCTGAGTTTACTTTCTAGCATATTTCCATGGAAATGTACTAGATAAGATTAATAAAAATGTCAGATTTGTTATCAAGGAACATATTTATTACAAAAATAATCCTATCTTAATGAACTGAAGAAAGTAGGGAAAACCACTAGATCATTCAGATATGACCTAAATCAAATCCCTTATGATTATACACTGGAAGTGAGAAATAGATTTAAAGGCCTAGATCTGATAGATACAGTGCCTGATGAACTATGGAATAAGGTTCGTGACATTGTACGGGAGACAGGGATCAAGACCATCGCCATGGAAAAGAAAAGCAAAAAGGCAAAATGGCTGTCTGGGGAGGCCTTACAAATAGCTGTGAAAAGAAGAGATGCGAAAAGCAAAGGAGAAAAGGAAAGATATAAGCATCTGAATGCAGAGTTCCAAAGAATAGCAAGAAGAGATAAGAAAGCCTTCTTCAGTGATCAATGCAAAGAAATAGAGGAAAAGAACAGAATGGGAAAGACTAGAGATCTCTTCAAGAAAATTAGTTACCAAGGGAACATTTCATGAAAAGATGGGCTCGATAAAGGACAGAAATGGTATGGACCTAACAGAAGCAGAAGATATTAAGAAGAGGTGGCANAAGGAATCAAGCAGAAATAACTAATCTGAACATACTGATCACTGGAATTGAAATAGAATATGTAGTACTAATAAAACAAAACTCTCTTCAAACACAAGTCCAGGACCAGATGGCTTCACTGGAGAATTCTACCAAACACAGAACTTACAATGATATCTCTCAAAGTATTCCAAAACATTAAAGAGGGGGGAACACTCCCAAAGCCATTCCATGAAGCCACCATCACCTTCATACCAAAATCATACAAAGACACTAAAAAAAGAAAACTACAGGCCAGTATCTTTGATAAATATAGGTGTAAAAATATTCAACAAAATACTAGGAAACTGAATCCAACAACATATAAAAAGGATCATACACCATGATCAAGTTGGATTCATCCAGGGTTGCAAGGATGGTTCAACATATGCAAGTCAATCAACATGATATACCACATTAACAAAAGAAAGACAAAAACCATGTGATCATTTCAACAGATATAGAAAAAGCATTTGATAAAATTCAGTATTCATTCATTCATGCTAAAAACTCTCACCAAAGTAGGTACAGAGAAAATTTTTAAAAATAATAAAAATGCTTAATAAAAGCATTTATGACAAATCCAGAGTCAACCAAATACTCAACAGTAAACAGCTAAAAGTCTTCCCACTAAATTCTAGAACAAGTCAAGGACATTTGACTCACCACTTCTATTTATCATAGTGCAGTCTTGGATTGGAAGAATTAATACTGTTAAAATGGTCATCCTACCCAAAGCAGTCTACAGATTTAATGTGATTCCTATCAAACTATGCATGGTATTTTTCACAGAACTAGAACAAATAATCCTAAAATTTATATAGAGCCACAAAAGACCCAGAATTGCCAAAGCAATCCTGAAGAGAAAGAACAAAGCTAGGGGCATAACACACCCAGACTTCAGACAATACTGCAAAGCTACAGTAATCAAAACAGCATGGTATTGGCACAAAAACAGACATGCAAATCTGTGGAACAGAACATACAAACCCACACATCTATAATCAATTAATCTTGGACGAATAAGGCAAGAATATACGATGGAGAAAAGTCTATTCAGTAAGTGGTTTGGGAAAGCTGGACAACCTTATGTACATCAGTGAAGTCAAAACATGCCCTCACACCATACACAAAAATAAACAAACTCAAAATGGCTTAAAGACCTAAATATAAGACATGACACCATAAAACCCCTAGAAGAGAACACAGGCAAAACATTCTTTGATGTATGTCTTACCAATATCTTCTTAGGTCAGTCTCCAAGGCAAAAGAAAGAAAAGCAAAAATAAATTGGACTTAATTAAATTTATAAGCTTTTGCACAGTAAAGGAAACCACACACAAAATGAAAAAAAAAAACCAACCTACAGAATGGGAAGAAATATTCACAACTGATGTGATCAACAAAGGCTTAATTTCCCAAATATACAAACAGCACATACAGCTCAATATCTAAAAAACCACTTGATCAAATATGGGCAGAAGACCTAAGTAGATACTTCTGAAAAGAAACCATCAGGCACATAAAAAGACATCAAGAATCATCGAGAAAATCACAATGAGGTATCACTTCAAGCCTGTCAGCATGGCTGACATCAAAAAGATCACAAGTAACAAATATTGGCAAGGATGCAAAGAAAACCTCAGGCACTGTTGGTGGGAATGAAAACTGATACAGCCACTAGGGAGAATCGTATAGAGGGTCCTTTAAAAAAATATGCTATATGATCTGGCAATCTCACTCCTAAGCAAATATCCAGAAAAGACAAAAACTCTAAAAGATACATGCACCCCAGTGTTCACAGCAGCATTTACAACAGCCAACACACAGATGACACAGTCACACACACACACACCTATACACACATACGCACACGCACACACATAAAATGGAATCTTACACAGCTGAAAAAGATAATGGAAATTGCCATCTGGAGCAACATGAATGGACCTAAAGATTATCATACTAGGTGAAGTCAGACAGGAAGACTAGTATCATATGATATCACTTAGATGTGGAATATAAGTGAAATGAACTTATTTACAAAACAGAAACAGATTCACAGACATAGGAAACAATCTTATGGTTACCAAAGAGAATGGAGGGGGAGGGATAAATTCAGTTTGGGATTAACAGATACACACATATATTAGATAAACAACAAGGATCTACTATGTAACACAGGGAACTATATTCAATCTCTTGTAACATAATAGAAAAGAATCTGAAAAAGTATATATTATGTATAACTGAATCACTTTGCGGTAAACTAAAACACCACACTTAAATCAACTATACCTGAATTTTAAAAAAAAACAAAACACAGTAAGACTCCACAAATTTAAAATAGGAAAAATAAGGGGAAAAAAGTATGAAGATGAAAAATGGAGCCTGGAACAAGGCAAAAATAAAGAAAAAAAGCCAAAAAAGGGCAAGACATGGTAATCTACACTTGTCATGTTGGGCCCAGTTTTGGCTCTGTAGCAGCCAGTGCTAAAATGAACCAGTATCTATTTCTCCTTGAGGTTCTTAAGAAAATACTATATGATATAATGACATTCTGAATAACATCCTGACAATGTGCTGTGCTGTGCTTAGTCACTCAGTAGTGTCTGACTCTCTGAGACCCCATGGACTGTAGCCCACCAGGCTCCTCCGACCATGGGGATTCTCCAGGCAAGAATACTGGAGTGGGCTGCCATGCCCTCCTCCAGGGGATCTTCCCAACCCAGGGATCAAACTCAGGTCTTCTGCACTGCAGGTGGATTTTTTTTACCATCTGAGCCACACTGCAATGAGCTTCATAAGGTTCAACACAAAGCACAATTCAGAAAGAAAACAAACGTGGGAGAGTTAAACAATGTGCTCTTTATACCCAGCTTTTGCTCTCTGCCTTGAACCAGGAAGAGATTTCAGGATACCTGGTACAGCAGAAAGATCCTTTAGGCAATGCTCCCTTAACATTTATCTTTTAACTAATGTTTTGGTAAAACTGAGTGACAATGAACTTGAGATTGTGCCCTTTGTCAAGTGCCGCTTATAACTGGTCTGCTGAATACAGACCTATGTACCTCGATAGTTTGTGTTGGATTACCATTCTTCTGTGAAAGCTAAACGGCCTAACAGGGAAGAGTCTAAACAGAAGGCTGCTTCGTCTTGCTGACTCTGCAGGTAGGCAGTGGGTCCCAGATCCACTACCTGAGTGTTTGGTGAGCATCAGAGCAGGGTATGTGGAGTCCTAATGGGCTCAGGATAGAGGACTAGCCTACTCAGTAGTATGTAGGAAGTGATTATATCTAGAAGAATGAAACTGAGTGCTAACTTTTTTTCCCTCCTTATATTACTTTTCAAACTGGGGGGAGGAAAGTACTTTAAAAATGCATGGAAGGAGGCACAGGGTCCAGGGTGTTGCAGATAATAGAAAAACCCTGAAAGCATATATACACTGATATAAGAGCTTGGATCCAGTGAGGGAGCAATGTGGATGGAGTCCTCTAGGCACTGAAGGTGGGAGGAACCAGGGACAACTGCTCAGAACACTGAACTGCTCTATGAAGAGCATCTGAGATCCCACCAACCACAACTGAAGTGCTGTAATCCTCAGGAAGAGTGATGTATTTTCCATTTGAGGGAACATAAAAAGTAAAATGCATTTAAATAAGGCCACAAGGTTGCCCTCCATTCTACAGGGAGCAATAAGAACGGGTATGTTAAGCAGTGCTTGTTCAGAACTACCAGCACAAGGATAAACGGTGGTAGGCCCAGAGAAGAGAATGCTAGGGTGACTCGTGAAATTGTGCTTTGGGCTTGATGGTGTCTTGGGACCACCTACAAGTCAGACTATGGCAGGTTTTTCTTAGTAAAGTGTATAAAGCACCTATTAGGGCCATAAGTACATACAGCCTGATTTCTGCTGGGATATTCACGAAATTACAGTACAGGTAAGAATTTGAAGTCATACTTATTTCCAGCATGCTCTCCCAGAAGAATACAACTGTCACTTGAGCTAAGAAGGACCAAGGATCTCCTGCTGAAATAATTCTAGTGAATATAATGTGTTATTTAATTTGACAGGCAGAAAGAGAAGGGCGCTGTTGAAGCTGTTGTAAACAGAAAGCAAAACCTACTTATCTTCCTAGAAAAAGATACCCTGAATGAACCCAGAACTTGTTCAATCATGACTTGATTCAGAAGTCAGAAGGCTCCAGAACAATTCCTTACTGGAAGAGAATGAACGTCCAGGAGCTTTGTTCCAAGTCCCTGTCTCTGAAGAGGATGATGTCCCACAGGGAGACTGCATCTATTTCTTAGAATCTCTTTTGGCCAAGATGCAAACCATGAGGCAAGAGCAGTGGTTCTCAACTTGGAATGAGTCCCAGGTCTGAAATGAACTCTGGGGCTCCTGGGTTGTGCAGCCAGACTCCAGGGATCAGCTCTGCCTACCAGGAGTCTGGTATTAATCCCAGGATCTGCTTCACCTGCCATTGGGAGGGCAACAGGCTCAGGTTCATCAGGACCCTGTCTGTGGCCAGCAGTGGCCAGCACTAGTGCCAGAGCTCCCCAGGGACCTGCAGTCACGTACATAAGAATACAACTGGCGACTCAGATAAAAAGGCAGCAGAGGAATATGTTCTAGGAGAAGGAATAAGATGAAACCCTAGAAGATGAACTAAGTAAAGTGGAGATAGCCTACCTACATGAGAAAGACCTCAGAGTAATGATCATAAAGATGAGCAAGGAACTTGGAAGAATAATGGGTGCACAGAATGAGCAGTTAGAAGTTTTTAAAAGAGAAAACACAAAGAATAACCAGACGTGAAAAATACAGTAACTGAAATGCAAACTACAGTACAAGGAATCAACAATAGACTAAATGATACAGAAAAATGGATCACTGAGCTGGAAGACAGAACAGTGAAAACCACTGCCACTGAGCAGAAAAAAATGAAAAGAAATAAGGCCAGTTTGAGAGACCACTGGGACAATATCAAGCCCATTAATATTCATATTACAGGGGTCCCAGAAGCAGAAGAACAAGAAAGTGCTTCAGAAATAATTGAAGAGATAATAGCTGAAAACTTGCCTAATCCTGAGAAATGAAAGTCATCCAAGTCCAAGAAGCACAGAATCTCATACAGGATTAACCCAAAGAGGAACACACCAAGAATACTGTAATCAAAAATCAAAATGACAAAAATTAAAGATAAACAGAGAATACTAAGAGCAGCAAGAGAAAAGTAACAAATTACATAGAATGACATTCCCACAAGGCTATCTGATGATTTTCCAGTAGACTCTGCAGATAAGATGGAAGTGACATGATATATTTAAAGGAATGAAAGAGAAAAGCCTACAACCAGGAATCATCTACCCAGCAAGGTTCTTATTCAGACTTGATGAAGAAATCAAAAACTTTACAGACAAGCAAAATCTAAGAGAATTCAGCACCACCAAAGTGGCCTTAACATCAAATGTTAAACAAACTTCTCTAGGCCAAAAAGAAAAGGCCACAATTACAAAAAAGAAAATTATGGAATGAAAGAGCTCACTGGCAAAGGTGAAGTAAAGTTAGGAAATCATTCACATACAAAGTTAGTAAAGGTAGGAAATCATCCATACACAAAGATAGTAGGGAGATTAAGAGAGACAAGTAGTTAAGATCAACTACACTAAGCAGTTAAGAGATACACAAAACAATTAGATGTAAAATATGGGCTTCTCAGGTGGCACAATGTAAAGAATCTACCTGCCAATCCAGGAAACGCAAGAGACATGGGTTCGATTCCTGGGTCAGGAAGATCTCCTGGAGAAGGAAATGGCAACCCACTCCAGTATTCTTGCCTGGAGAATTCCAAGGACAGAGAAGCCTGTTGGGTTACAGTCCATGAGGGTGCAAAGAGTCAGACACGACTGAGCTACTGAGCATGCAACGTACACACACATGATATCAAAAACAGTAGTCATCAGGAGAGGAATGTGCAAACTCAGGTGTTTTTTTAAAATGCATTTGAAACTACGAGATGAGCTCCTAAAACAATCACGTATATCCCAGACTGCTACATAAAAACCTCATGGTAACTGCAAACCAAAACTCTATAATAAATATACACACAACAAAGAAAAAGGAATACAACATACACTAAAGATAGTCATATCAGATGAGGATAGAACAAAAGAAGAAAGAAAAAAAGACCTACAAAACAAATCCATACTACACATTAAAAACAAACAACAAAGGCCTATTGTAGAGTATCAGTTCAGTTCAGTTCAGTCGCTCAGTTGTGTCCGACTCTTTGCCACCCCATGGATCGCAGCATGCCAGGCCTCCCTGTCTATCACCAACTCCCGGAGTTCACTCAAACTCATGTCCATCGAGTTGGCGATGCCATCCAGCCATCTCATCCTGTTGTCCCCTACTCCTCCAGATCACAATCCCTCCCAGCATCAGGGTCTTTTCCAATGAGTCAACTCTTCGCATGAGGTGGCCAAAGTACTGGAGTTTCAGCTTCAGCATCAGACCTTCCAAAGAACACCCAGCACTGATCTCCTTTAGGATGGACTGGTTGGACCTCCTTGCAGTCCAAGGGACTCTCAAGAGTCTTCTCCAACACCACAGTTCAAAAGCATCAATTCTTCGGCGCTCAGCTTTCTTAGTCCAACTCTCACATCCATACATGACCACTGGAAAAACCATAGCCTTGACTAGATGGACCTTTGTTGGCAAAGTAATGTCTTTGCTTTCAAATATGCTATCTAGGTTGGTCGTAATTTTTCTTCCAAGGCGTAAGCGTCTTTTAATTTCATGGCTGTAGTCACCATCTGCATGATTTTGGAGCCCCCAAAATAAAGTCTGTCACTGTTTCCATTGTGTCCCCATCTATTTGCCATGATATGATGAGGCCAAATGGCATGATCTTAGTTTTCTGAATGTTGAGTTGTAAGCCAAATTTTTTCATTCTCTTCTTTCACTTTCATCAAGAGTCTCTTTCTCTGCCATAAGGGTGATATCATCTGCATATCTGAGGTTATTGATATTTCTCCTGGCAATCTTGATTCCAGCTTGTGCTTCATCCAGCCTGGCATTTAGCATGATGTATGCTGCATAAGTTCAATAAGCAGGGTGACAATATAGAGACTTGACATACTCCTTTCCCATTTTGGAACCAGTCTGTTGTTCCGTGTGCAGTTCTAATTGTTGCTACTTGGCCTGCATACAGATTTCTCAGAGGGTACGTAAGTTGGTCTGACATTCCCATTTCTTTGAGAATTTTCCACAGTTTGTTGTTATCCACACAGTTAAATGATTTCATGTACTCAATAAAGCAGAAGTAGACATTTTTCTGGAATTCTCTTTCATTTTTGATGATACAACAAATGTTTGCAATTTGATCTCTGTTTCCTCTGCCTTTTCTAAATCCAGCTTGAATATCTGGAAGTTTATGATTCACATACTGTTGAAATCTGGCTTGGAGAATTTTAAGCATTGCCTTGCTAGCATGTGAGGTGAGTGTCAGCATACTTCCTGAAACACAGTTTTCATACTAAGCTGAACTATTTTCTGGATGAATAATTTTCTTGGAAATATTACGGTATTAATCCCTGATTGCTCCTTGGAAGCAAAGCTAAGACAAACCTAGACAGCATATTAAAAAGCAGAGACATTACTTTGTTGACAAAGGTCTGTCCAGTCAAACCTACGGGTTTTTGCAAGTTGTCATGAATGGATGCGACAGTTGGACCATAAAGAAAGCTGAACACTGAAGAATTGATGCTTTTCAATTGTAATGTAGGAGAAGATTCTTGAGAGTCCCTTGGACTGCAAAGAGATCAAACCAATCAATCCTAAAGGAAATAAGTCCTGAATATTCCTTGGAAGGAATGATGCTGAAGCTGAAGCTCCAATACTTGGGCCACCTGATCAAAGAACTGATTCATTCGAAAAGATCCTGATGCTGGGAAAGAAAGGCAGGAGAAGAAGGGGACAAAAGAGGATGAGATGGTATCACCAACTCAGTGAACATGAGTTTGAGCTAGCTCTGGGAGTTGGTGACGGACAGGGAATCCCAGAGTGCTGCAGTCCATGGGTTGCAAAGAGTCGGACACCACTGAGCAACTGAACTGACTCACTGACCCTTGACAAGTACCTTGGTCTGAATGTTTTTTCAAAAAGAATGGTCATCAATTAAAAGGGAATTGCCCATTTATCAATGGATATGTATTTTCTGAAAATTACCCTGCTCAGTTTATTCAGATTTTAAAAACTGTTTGTTTGAAGAGGGTATGTTCTGCTAGTCTGCATATGCATAAATGCTGTGCTTTATTAGATGAAATAAAAGGGAAGGAAGGAAAAAGATTTAAGATACATATTATTAGTTATTCAATATTATATAAAGCTTTTTTTTTTCCTTTTTCCTTCCCCCCCCCCACCCAGAATCCATGGTAGGACTTTTAATTAAATGTTGAGGACTCATTCTAAAGAGCTTATTGGTATGGTTTCATGAAGTCTGAATCTTGATTATACTGGTTTAATATACTTATCCAGACTTACAGGTATAAGGTATTTGGTGGGTTAAAACACACAGTCTTCTTGAGTGCTGCAAGATAGTAAAGGGCTATCTGACTTTTAGTGGACATTTTCTATTTGGCTTTCTATTACTTTAAAAGGACCTCATAGTGTCTGAAGTGGAATACAAGCAATTATCATATAGTCTTTGAAGTAAATTGGAGTGCTTTCTCCAATTTATCTTTAAGACTGATATCAGAATTCTCATGGACTTCAAAACCAGAGTTTTCACTGTCTGTGTCTGATCATTTTTTATATTCTGTAATAAACTTCTTCAAAAATATAAAAGCTGCCTGGTATGATTGTATTTATTATCTCAAGACTCCTGCTGGATTTATTTACTAATCTTTTTTTTTTTTTCAATTCTAAAGATACTTTGAAGAACCTATTGCTAAACACTAGTACAACTCCTGCTCCTTCAGGTTATTGTAAACAAAAGTAGGTAGTTGTAATAGGTCCTCTTTCTGGTATGATTTTGCTGGCATTGCATATTTAAGAGCAGTGTAGTAAGTTTATTAGTAGTATCTTCTAAAGGGCCATTAAGTCAATTCTGGAAGTTAGAATTTGAAAGGATAACATTCCCAAGCAAAGGCCCTTTCCACTTGTGCCACAACATTTCACTATTGCTGTATTTCAATATTCTCTCAGTGCTGTCTTTGCATACAAAAAATGGAGCTTCAGCTCTAGAATTAACTGACATACTTCTCTATGGGCACTGTGCTTGTTCAGTGAGACTACCTATTTTACATCAAAATGTTTGAAAAGCCTGAAAGACATTAAGAAAACAAAATTCATAATTAACTTTATTTACACATTTGCCCACATGAAAATACCTTGTCAGTTAAGAAAACAAGGTGAATCCTTTTTATGTATTTGTGGAAAATTGTGAGTGATAATACATTGATTAAATCTGGAGTAAAAACTTTGGTTTTTTCATCAAACCATGATGAGCTTTATTCATCAGAATTTATTGATTTGTTTTTATTGTTGGTATTATTGTTGTTTTTTTTTTTCATTTTCTAATAAGATGAACGTGTGTGGCTTGTGGAAAAAAAAAAAGTGATGGTGGAATGTGTAGTGTTACTCTGCTTCAGGATGATCAATATAGTCTAAATGCCCCATGAACCTACTGTCTCCTCTTTAGTTCAGTTATTTTTTCCCCCCATTTGGTTCATAGAGTCTAGGATCAAAACACAGGATTAGGTTTAATCTATGTGATGATAGGTTAAAATATCTACATATTATTTGACACTTTTGTAATCAACAGAAAAGTTTCAGTTTCAACAGAAAAGTTTCAGTTTCCTTTTAAATTAACTTTCACTTTAAACTAGCTTTATGTTAACAGAAAGGTTGCAGGTGATACAGTTTCTACTGTGTCCCAGCACTGTTTCTCCTATTGCCAAAATCTACATTGCTGTGTTACATTTCCCACCTTTCATGAACTGAGATCGAAAGAGTAGTGTTAATAAAGGCCATACTTACATACATATCTGAAGTTTTTCCTTTTCTTTTTTTAACTCCAGGATCTCAACCACTGCATCACGCTGCATAGTACTCCTCTTACCTCTGCAGGCTCCTCTCGGTGGTGACAGAGTTGCAGGAAGGGGGACCCCTTCCAGGGCTTGAAACTGGGCTGTTGTCTAACACTTGGATATGAATTGTCTGAGGAGACACATGGGNTATATATATATATATATATATAACTGAATAACTCTGCTGTACACCTGAAACACTGTAAATCAAATATATGTCAATAAAAAATCCAAAGCAATTAACAAAAAGGCAGTGAGTATATACATATATATGATTACCTTAAATGAACTAAATGTTCCAACCAAAAAATACAGATTGAATGGGAGAAAAACAAGCCCCATATATATGCTACCTACAAGAGACTCATTTCAGATCTAGGGACACATACAGACTGAAAGTGAGAGGATGAAAAAAGGTATTTCATGCATGTGGAAATCAAAAGAAAGCTGAAGTAGCAATACTCATATCAATCAGACAAAATAGACTTTAAAATACTGTTACAAGAGAAAAAGAGAGACAGTATAATGATCAAGTGACCAATCTAAGAAAACATAACAATTGTAAATATATCTGCACCCAACACAGGAGCTCCTCAACATGTAAGGTAAAAATTAACCGACATAAAAGGAGAAATTGAGTGTAAGAAAATACTAGTATGGGACTTTAATACCCCATTTACATCCAGCCAGAAAATCAATAAGGAAACACAGACCTTGATAACACATTAGACTAAATGGACTCGCTTGATACATTTAGAGTATTCCATATGAAAACAGCAGAATACATTCTTTTCAAGTGTACATGGCACATTCTCTAGGATAGGTCATATGCTGGGTCACAGAGCCAGTTTCAGTAAATTTAAGAAAACTGAAATCATATCAAGCATCTTTTCCAATCACTGCTGCTGCTGCTGCTACTAAGTCACTTCAGTCATGTCAGACTTTGTGCAGCCCCTAGACGGCAGCCCACCAGGCTCCTCTGTCCCTGGGATTCTCGAGGCAAGAATACTGGAGTGGGTTGCCGTTTCCTTCTCCAATGCATGAAAGTGAAAAGCTAAAGTGAAGTCGGTCAGTCGTGTCCCACTCTTCGCGACTCCATGGACCCCATGGACCCTACCAGGTCCCTCTGTCCATGGGATTCTCCAGGCAAGAGTACCAGAGTGGGTTGCCAACCACTATGAGACTAAAAATCAACTATAAGAATAAACTGCAAAAAACACAAACATGTGGAGGCTAAGCAATATGCTATTAAACAACCAATGGATCAGTGAAGAAATCAAATAGAAAATTAAAAAAACCTAGAGACAAATGAAAACAAAACCACAATAATCCAAAACCTCTGGGATGCAGCAAAAACAGTTTTAAGAGGGAAGTTTTTAAGCAATATAAGTTTGCCTCAGGAAATAAGAAAATCTCAAATAAACAAATTAACCTTACATCTAAAGCAACTAGAAAAAGAGCAAACAAAACCAAAAGTTAGTAGAAGGAAAGAAATTATAAACATCAGAGCAGAAATAAATTAAAGACAAACAAAAAACAGCAAAGATCAATGAAACTAAAAGCTGGTTTTTTTAAAAGATAAACAAAACTGATAAACCTTTAGCCAGACTCATTAGGGAAAAAGAAAAAGTGAGAGGGGCTAAATCAATAAAATCAGAAATGAAAAGGAAGAAGTTACAGCCCACACCATAGAAATACAAAGGATCACAAGAGACTTAATGAAAAACCGTATGCAAATAAAACATGAACCTTGAAGAAATGGACAAATACTTAGAAAGGTACAATCTCCCAAGATTGAACCANGAAGAAGTTACAGCCCACACCATAGAAATACAAAGGATCACAAGAGACTTAATGAAAAACCGTATGCAAATAAAACATGAACCTTGAAGAAATGGACAAATACTTAGAAAGGTACAATCTCCCAAGATTGAACCAGGAAGAAATAGAAAATATGAACAGACCAATAACTAGTATTGAAATTGAATAGTATTTTAAAAACTCCCAACAAATAAATTTTAGAACCAGATAGCTCCACGGGTGAGTTGTAGCAAACATTTAGAGAGGAGTTAACACCTCTCCTGCTGGAACTATTCCAAAAAATTGCAGAGGAAGGGATACTTCCTAACTCATTCTATGGGCTACCATCACCCTGATACCAAAACCAGACGAAGATACTAACAACACCAAAAAAATAACAGACCAGTATCACTGATGAACACAGATGCAAAAATCCTCAACAAAATACTAGAAAACCAAATCCAACAATAACTTAAAAGGCCCATACACCATGATCAAATGGGATTTATCCCAGGGATACAAGGATTTTTCAACAGCCACAAATCAATCAGTATGATACATCGCATTAGCGAACTGAAGAACAAAAACCATATGATGATCTAAATAGATGCAGAAAAAGCTTTTGATAAAATTTAATAGGTTATGGTAAAAGGACTTCCCTGGTAGCTCAGACGGTAAAGTGTCTGTGNATACTAGAAAACCAAATCCAACAATAACTTAAAAGGCCCATACACCATGATCAAATGGGATTTATCCCAGGGATACAAGGATTTTTCAACAGCCACAAATCAATCAGTATGATACATCGCATTAGCGAACTGAAGAACAAAAACCATATGATGATCTAAATAGATGCAGAAAAAGCTTTTGATAAAATTTAATAGGTTATGGTAAAAGGACTTCCCTGGTAGCTCAGACGGTAAAGTGTCTGTGTACAATGCGGGAGACCTGGGTTCCATCCCTGGGTTGGGAAGATCCACTGGAGAAGGAAATGGCAATCCACTCCAGTACTATTGCCTGGAAAATCCCATAGACAGAGGAGCCTGGTAGGCTACAGTTCAGGGGGGTCGCAAAGAGTCGGACACAACTGAGCGACTTCACTTTTCACTTTCCTTTATGGTAAAAACTCTCCAAAAGGTGGGCACAGAAAGAACATACCTCAAAACACGAAAGGCCATATATAAAAAAGCCCAACATTATACTAAACTAACATTATACTAAACAGTGAAAAGCTGAAAGCATTCCATCTAAGATCAGGAAGAAGACAAGAATCCCCACTCTTGGCACTTTTATTCAACACAGTTTAGAAGTCCTAGTCATGGCAATCAAAGAAGAAAAAGAAATAAAAGGAATCCAAATTCGAAAGGAAGAAGTAAAACTGTCATTGTTTGCAGATGACATGATAACCATACACAGACAATCCTAAGGATGCCACCAGAAAAACTACTAGAGTTCATCAGTGAACTAGATAAAGCTGTAGGACCAAAATTAACATACAGAAATCTGTTGCATTTCTATATGCTAACAAAAAATATATAAAAAAGGAGAAATTAATTTAGTTACTTTCTATAGCTAGGAGAGAAAATCAAAACCAGCTGACTTCAGAGTCACGGACAGCTCTCCACTAGGCACTACATAAAGCAGTGATAATGCACTGATTTTCCAGCACTGTTTTCATTCCAGGTATTTGTCAGGAAGTAAACGTTTAGAAAAGTGGAAACTTTTAAATAAATATGGCTGAAAGGTTTTAAACAGACTCAAAGGTACTGTTTTTCCTTTAAAATAGATTACTGAAAAATAAAAGCTGCTTACAACCCTAAATTCAGCACTCACGAGACAGTCTCTGGAATTTCATCTTCCTTTTTGAAGCGACCTGACCATATTAGAATCTTCTTCTCCCAATCCGTAGGCTTATGCAATGGCACTCTGTGGCTATAAGTGTCTATGAGAAAAACAAGAGAAGATATCTTATTTATATGAGATTGACTCCCAAATTTAGCAACAGAAAAATGCTATTTGTGCTTTTTAGCTATTCACTAAACAGAATTATTGAGAAATCTCAAGTTAAATAGAGCTTTATTTGAATGGAATTTCTTAGGTTGCTCATTTATTTCTTAAGTGAAATTTGAAAATTTTGTAAGGTCTGAGGTAAAATAAAAGCGTTATTTCCCAATATAAGCCCCAGACATTGAAAGCTGAAAGAACACCATAAACAAAGATATAAAGGTGAGAGGGATGAACTAAGAAGGGAACAGCATGGGAGCCTGTTTGACTTAGGTAGAATTTTTAAGTCTGTAAGGTAAAATCAGATTATAAAAGAACCTGAATGGCAGGCTAAGGGTTTTAGACCTGACTCAAGAACTATTGTACTCAGAAAGTTTAATCTGCACAGTGGCTGGAAAGAGAAAGGATAGGACAGAGTGGACAAGACCAAATAGGAGATTATGATACAAGCTATTACAATACAAGGGTGAGTTGTTATAGTCTCAACTAGAGTTGTAGCAGTGGGAAGAGAGACAAAAAGTCAATCTGAAAGAATCTGGAGATTAAGATAAAGACAGATTTATGAAGAACCTCAAACTTGGATGATGAAAACAAAAGCAGTATTGTTAACCAAAATAAGGCGACTGAAAACAACCAGTCAGGAGAGGAAAAAGCACTAATGCCATTTTAGATCTACTGGGTCTAAATTCACGCCAGCTGGGTAAGTTTCATTAATGAGTTGGGAGTGGAGATAACCATTGGTGCAAAGAAAGAGCCAGTGAGGATGACAGACGCAGAAGAGCGGGGGCTGAGCTTTAGTGCGTGACCCAGAAAGGACAAAGAGGCAGCAGAGGAAAATGGAGCAGCTTAAACAGGCAGAACCATAGACTATAAAAGCGTCTTTCAAAGGAAGGGGAAGTCACTGAAGATGAGAAGCAGAAAAAGGGGATCACAGAATGTCAGAGTTACCAAGGACCTTGGAGATAATCTCATTTAACTTTCATGTATTGCTGACATCTCTTTCTCAGACAGACCATCTCCTTGACTACGTCACCTTTATTTAAGCTGCACCTTTCACTTAATCAGAAGCCAACAGCAAGAGGAACAGAAAAGTCACTAGGGGAAAAAATCCATCAAGAACCAAAGGCAAGAAAAGACATTCAGAAGTACAGAAATAGTACTGCTGTAATCTTTTAGCACTTGGTACTTTCTCTATAGTTTATTTTTACTTGATGTACTACATACCATTAAAGAATTCAGAAAGTACAGATGTGAAAAAAGAAAAAGATTAAAACCACGCTTAATTCTCCTCTCATAGTATGAGCACTACGTTTATTTTGGTATGTTTCCTATATCTCATCACCATACATAGGTACATATATGTAATTTCTATATGTGCCATTCTTGGGCTTACACACAACATAAAATTTTGCATCCTGCCTTGTTCATTAACATTATGACAAAAACTTTCCATGCCAGTATGTTGTATTTATAAGCACCATTTCCAACAGCTGCACAACTCATCAAGTAGATCTAATGTATAATTAATCATTCCCAGATTATTTAACATTTAGACTAATTTCTCATTTTCCTTTATATGTGTGTATAAACATATATAGATATACATATACATAAACAAATGGGAACAGCTTTACATTCAAAGCTTTTTCCACATAAAGGGATTATTCCTTAGGATAGATCCCCAGAAGTGAAATACCAGGTCAAGGGGTATAAATACTTTTAACTTCTTAATAAATATTCTTTGAAAATAGTTCTTTTCCACCACCAGTACCTATCTGGTCCTAGTGTAGGGCCCAGAAGAAGCAATTCCCATGAAGAAGCAATAAGCAAGTAGTTCCTGGGGCCATACAGTTTAAAGATTATACTCCTTCCTTCCACAGTGCTGACAGTGACAGAACTTGGAGTTAGGGATAGGACTAAACATGAGATTAAAAGATGCTTACTTCTTAGAAGGAAAGTGATGACCAACCTAGACAGCATATTCAAAAGCAGAGACATTACTTTGCCAACAAAGGTCCGTCTAGTCAAAGCTATGGTTTTTCCAGTGGTCATGTATGGACGTGAGAGTTGGACTGTGAAGAAAGCTGACTGCCAAAGAACTGATGCTTTCGAACTGTGGTGTTGGAAAAGACTCTTGAGAGTCCCTTGGACTGCAAGGAGATCCAACCAGTCCATTCTAAAGGAGAAGAGCCCTGGGTGTTCTTTGGAAGGAATGATGCTAAAGCTGAAACTTCAGTACTTTGGCCACCTCATGCAAAGAGTTGACTCATTGGAAAAGGCCCTGATGCTGAGAGGGACTGGGGGCAGGAGGAGAAGGGGATGACAGAAGATGAGATGACTGGATGGCATCACCGACTTGATGGACGTGAGTCTGAGTGAACTCCAGGAGTTGGTGATGGACAGGGAGGCCTGGCATGCTGCGATTCATGGGGTGGCAAAGAGTCGGATACAACTGAGCAACTGAACTGAAACATGGCTGAAGTTAATGTACAAGCCAGTGCGTAGCCCTAAGTATATTGTACCCAAATGTCATTTTTTGATTTGGTTCATCTTTGAGGCTGACCAATATTTACTTTGGTACATCTATCATCTACAGAAAGCTCTAGTCATATCCTTGAGGTAAGAGATGAAAATGACAAATGGGAAAAATGAAGAAATCACTGCCACATGTAAACACAACTAATGTAAGTACAATTTGGGAGGCCTGAACTACATGATTAGGACCCCTGTGACCACCTCTCTTTTAGGTCCTTTTGATTCCTGGTTGTTCTAGTCTTTGGGAGCTGCTTAGTCCATAACTGGAAAGACAAAAACTTACGGGTTGGAGGCTTTGGACTTTCCTGGGGTTTGCTGCAAAATCCATTTGTTCTCTTTAAATCAGAGTTTCTGGTAAGCCTTAAAGATGGGAAAGCATCTCTTTCATATGACCTAAAACTTCCTAGAAAAGAGAAAAAAAATGTTTCAGATAAAGGAAATCTGATATCTTACAATGAAAAATGCCTGCAAAATACATATTTCATTTATAAAAATTAACTCACTTAAAAAATGAATATCTGTGCTCTGGTGCATGGGGATGATCTGGAGGGATGATGTGGGGTGGGAGGGGAGTTCATGTTTGGGAGCTCATGTACACCCGTGGCAGATTCATGTTGATGTATGTCAAAACCAATACAGTATTGTAAAGTAAAATAAAGTAAAAATTAAAAAAAATTATAAAAAAAGGAGTATCCTACTCTATGTAAGATACATGTACTATATTTAAAGCACTATGCTTAGTGCTATCTTAAAATATGCATGTTTTGCTGGTTAGGAAATTAGGAATTTACAATATATTTTATTGGCTTTAAGTTTTATAAAAGTACTTCTCACATGTCTTATAACAATAATGATTGTTATGAATCATTAGTGTTAGTATAACCCTCAGTGTTAGCATGAACATTTTAAATCAATAATTAACCAGAATTCAAAGCAGACACAGCCAGAAACAGTTCTGATGAGGGTAAAAGGGGATAATTCTGAGTATGGGGGTGGGGAGTCATACAAGAGACTAGGGCTGATCCTCAGTCAAAGGATCATCACAAAAGAGCCCTAGGGCCCTAGGATGTGGAAGATAGGGAGCACTACAGAAGAACGAAACAGAAAAGAAAGCTCGAAAGGCAGCAATAATAAATCTGATCAAGATCCTGACGCTCGGTGATGCTCTGGGTAACAAAGAACGCGATACCCACCCAAGATTTGCCTTTAATGTGACAACAATGAGCCCTCACAGCTTTGTGCTTAAAACTTCACAGAATTCAAGCAGTTTTAAAAAGCTGTTTGTTAGTGGATAAACAGTCTGTACCTTTGAAGTTCCAGATGCCTAACAGAGTGTCATTGTAGCTTCAGAGTTTGAAGCAGTAAGGGGAGGAAAGAGAGGGAAGAGCAGTAAAATGTGGTTGCAGCACTGGACCTCCCAAAGTTGATGAGAACCATAATTACCTTGCTTTTTCTTTCTCCTGCTGTTAAGAAAATCTTTAAACACAGCAATCTTAAAAAAAAAAAATCACTGTGGACTTCTCATGGACACAAGTTTATATTTGTGTAAAGATGTTTAAAAGAACACTTTCATTGATACATAATTTCACATTAAAAATTCATCCTTTTAAATGTGTAAAACAAAGAATCATCTTCTGCTGCAATATTCTGCTCGACAGGAATTAATCAGAGAGAGAGAGGGGCAAAAGATGGAGGAGGGAGTTAGCTTTGCTGTCCACTAATAACTGGACAGAGACTTCCTTAAATGCCTTTTACCAATAACTTTGCCAGCTTTTGTTGAAGGGCTCTGTGTGCATGTAGGGGGCATGCTCTGGGGGTGGGTGTGGAAGAAGCTGTTTGCATTGTATTAGCTCTGAGTAAGGTTTAAAAAAAAATAGGCAAGTGAGGGTTTCCACGGGACAGACAGACCAACAGTAACAGTCCTCTGTGGGTAGGGGTTTGCGGAGCTCCAAATCCATTCTGCCTTTTTCAGTGTCTGCTATACTTTTCAGAGCTGCATGATTTCAAGGTGTTCGTTTTAAGTATTACTGTGAAGCCAAGAGGAGACAGGAATTAACATTCCATGAGCCTTGCTGTTCTTACCATGACTAAGTCATTTTCTTGGACAAGTGCTACATAGATTGTCACAAGCCTCTGGTTCTAGAGTTCTGAAAAAGTTGACTCTAAGACTATGGTCATATTTTCATTGCTTTTATATGGGGTGAATTTTCAGAGGTCCTATTTTCAGAGTGAATTGTCAGGATTCACTAACATACCTTAAGTTGGAACCTCTATTTGTATCAAGATTTGTGGTTGCCTGCAGTCTGATTTCTTTCACAAGAGGCCTCATTTATTTCAGTTTTCCAGGCAGCAGTCCCAGAAAGCTTTGCCTGGGTAACCACACTACCAGTGCCACCTAGTGACAGCACGTGTACACTGTAAGAGAAGTACATAAATTATAATTGATCTTGGTTTGTTTCCACATTTTAAATGTAGATAATGTCGTATTTACTTCAACAAGGCTGATTTAAAGGTTCAATGGAAAATACACGTGAGAGCATTTGGCAAGATGCTTGAAACATGGCAGGTACTCTAAAAATTAAGTTTGTTTCCTTAAACACTAATCTTCAAAACATTTCCAGAGCACTTCAATTTTATCCCTAAGATGGTCAGAATTTCTGACCAAGGTAGTTTTAAATTGTTATCAAGGCATGGATAAATTCCATGAATCTCTTCTAAAGTTTTTCATAGCTTTCAAGATTAAAACAAAAATATTAAATGCTGTGATCTCAAACTTCAGCATACATCAGAACCACCCAAATGGCTCGATAAAATGCCAATCATAGTCACACCTATCTCCAGTTTTAGAAACAGTTTTGGGTTGAACTTGCATTTTTTAACAAGCTCTTAGGTAAAGCTTCTACTGCTGCTTTAAAACCACACTTTGCCATAATAGAGTATTGTAAAGTTAAATTTAAAAATAAATAAATTAAAAAAAAAAAAATACCAGGAAAGAGAAAAAAAAAACAAAAAAAAAAAAACAAAAAAAAAACAAAAAAAAAAAAAAAAAAAAANCACTTTGCCATAATAGAGTATTGTAAAGTTAAATTTAAAAATAAATAAATTAAAAAAAAAAAAAAAAACCAGGAAAGAGAAAAAAAAAACAAAAAAAAACAAAAAAAAAAAACCCACACTTTGAGAACTACTGGGTTTTGCTTTTTTTTTTTTTTTTTCAGTTCAGTTGCTCAGTCGTGTCCGACTCTTTGCGACCCCATGAACCATAGCACACCTGGCCTCCCTATCCATCACCGATTCCCGGAGTTCACTCGAACTCATGTCCATCAAGTTGGTGATGCCATCCAACCATCTCATCCTCTGTCGTCCCCTTCTTCTCCTCCCCCCAATCCCTCTCAGCATCAGGGTCTTTTCCAATGAGTCAGCTCTTCACATGAGGTGGCCACAGTATTGGAGTTTCAGCCTCAGCATCAGTCCTTCCAATGAACACCTAGGACTGGTCTCCTTTAGGATGGACTGATTGGATCTCCTTGCAGTCCAAGGGACTCTCAAGAGTCTTCTCCAATACCACAGTTCAAAAGCATCAATTCTTCCACACTCAGCTTTCTTCATAGTTCAACTCTCATGTCCATACATGGCCTCTGGAAAAACCATAGCCTTGACTAGATGGACCTTTGTTGGCAAAGTAACAACTCTGCTTTTCAATATTCTATCTAGGTTGGTCATAACTTTTCTTCCAAGGAGTAAGCATCTTTTAATTTCATGGCTGTAGTCACCATCTGCAGTGATTTTGGATCCCCCCAAAATAAAGTCTGACACTGTTTCCACTGTTTCCCCATCTATTTCCCATGAAGTGATGGGACCAGATGCCATGATCTTCGTTTTCTGAATGTTGAGCTTTAAGCCTTTCNGCTCAGCTTTCTTTATAGTCCAACTCTCACATCCATACATGACTACTGGAAAAACCGTAGCCTTGACTAGACAGATCTTTGTTGACAAAGTAATGTCTCTGCTTTTTAATATGCTGTCTAGGTTGGTTATAATTTTCCTTCCAAGGAGTAAGCATCTTTTACTTTCATGGCTGCAATCACCATTTGCAGTGATTTTGGAGCCCCCAAAATAAAGTCAGTCCAAGTTAAAGCAAAAATGTTACCATGTACACCTACTTAGTGTCAGTCACACAATGTACGTTTGGAGATAGTTATTCATTCAAAAAATAGTACTTGTCAAGTATTGTTCTAGGCAATATAAAAAACAGATAAAAATTTATGCCAGATGAGCTTATATTCTATTGGAGGAAGGGAAAAAAAAAAAAATATATATATATAGTTAGATAGTAAATGCCAGAGAGAAAAAATAAACAAAGGGGAAACAAAATGTTTGTGTGCTTAAAATGTGGTGTGTGTGAGAGAGAGAGAGAGATTTTAGATAGGGCAGTAAGAGAAGTTCTCTATGAGAATGCCATGAAGGAAGTCAGGGAGGTAGCTAGTGGAAGGATCCTCCAAACAGAAACAATAGTAAGTGCAAAGGCCCTAAAGTGATTCCAGGGACACAATGAGGCGGCCAGCATGGCCAGAAGAGAGGAATAATGAAAAGAGAGCAGGACTTGAGGTTACAGACACACCTGGGATGGAAGAATAGGGACTTAAAGGCATGAGAGGTTTACCTAGATCAGAAAATATCTCCCAACCCAAGTTCTTACTATAACTTCACACTGGATGCCAGTAATTTTTCTCTCCCTAAGGTATAAATGGTATTAAAGCATAAGTAAACATAATATTATACATATTAGAAACAACAGACTATTGGAAAAAATAATTTAAAAACTCAGCATCACTTAAAAATATATATGAAGTCTTGACGTGATTTTGGTACTTATTCTGCAACTATAATAAAATTGAAGCATAAAAATTTTACTATAATTATTAAGACTACTTTTCTATCTCAAAGAGATAAGAATTTATTGCCCCAGATATCCAAGCCAAAAATTTTCCATCCTCTGGTGGATCACAATTAAAAACAAACAAAAAACCCAAAAGAAAAATAGCCCTTTAACCCTCTGGCTTCACTAGCAGCCTGTCCCTGGCTGACCGAATCTGTGTCCCCAGGGCCTTAGCAGGAAGTCAAGCCTCACTGTGCCTGTAAGGCTCTGACTGGCAAATGGCTTGCTAATCTTAAGAGTAGCTGTCCTTAAGCTTTAGTATGCAACACAATCACCCAGAGGACTCATAAAACATTCTACTGGACCCCACTTCCAGAGTTTCTGATTCAGTAAGTATATGTGGAGCCTGAGAATTTGCATTTCCAACAATATCCCAGGTGATGCCAATCCTGTTGGTCTGGGGGCTCACAATTTGTAAATCAGTGCCTTAGAGTTATTACTGCTACCTGGAGGCTTTAGCGGGTCAGTCTGAATGAATCTGATTCAAGTACTGACTTCTGTCCTGCTGTCCTTTCCTTTCCATTCTTTTCAACCCCATGATGGACAGTGCAGAGCAGTGGGAATGCTTTTTTCTTTCCCCTCAGAATCATTCAACACTCTCCCAGAGATAACAGTCAATGATGTTACTTGGAATATGACCAATCTCTGAGATGATAAATGAAGGTTCAATGAATGCTGGTGAAGAAAGAAGCTTTTATAAGATTATCTAATTTAGTGTTTCTTAACCTGTGTGAGGGCTTCCCTGGTGGCTCAGCTGGTAAAGAATCCGCCTGCAGTGCGGGAGACCTGGGCTTGATCCCTGGTTTGGGAAGATCCCCTGGAGAAGGGAATTGGCTACCCACTCCAGTATTCTGGCCTGGAGAATTCCACAGACAGTATAGCCCATGGAATTTCAGAGTGAGACACAACTGAGCAACTTTCACACACGTTAGAACTTGTGTGAAGATCAGCTGCCAGGTCTCTTCCAAGTATGTTGCTAGGTATGAAGTTTGCCAATGATCTGCTTAAAAATAAAATGTTAAGCATTTTACTGTAAAAACCCCTAAAACTGTACATCACAAACAGCTTTAATATATGCACATTTAAAAATATCAACCAAGAGACTGGGTGATTCCCAGGATGGAATGCACACTCTGACAAATGTATCCAATTCTATTAAAAATGCATGCTGCTGCTAAGTCACTTCAGTCATATCCGACTCTGTGCGACCCTACAGACAGCAGCCCATCAGGCTCCTGTCCCTGGGATTCTCCAGGCAAGAACACTGGAGTGGGTTGCCATTTCCTTCTCCAATGCATGAAAGTGAAAAGTCAAAGTGGAGTCACTCAGTCGTGTCTGACTCTTAGCGACCCCACGGACTGCAGCCTACCAGTCTCCTCCGTCCATGGGATTTTCCAGGCAAGAGTACTGGAGTGAGGTGCCATTGCCTACCTAACCATATAAACTTCAAGGTGGGAAAAAAATGGAGCTGACCTAAGTAATTCTGGAAAACATTGTTTTGACTGGAAACTATTAGACTAAAGACAAAGAAAAATGGACTCTAGTTGGCAAATTTGTTTCTTCCAGGAGTACTGGCAGAAATTCTGAAACCATAAGTATATACCAGGATTGAACAAGTAAGTAACTAAATGGTAGATAATGAGAGCCAGGTTTCTCACTGTTAAAGAAAGAAGTTCCAAAAGCAAGGGTGGAAGGCTAGAAGAACGTGGTGCTGGATTAGCTAGAGAACTCAGTATGAGCACCTTTAGTTTTATACACACACACACACACACATGTATGCATACGTATATATAGATAATAGATACAAGAGAGACAGAGACATAAATATGTGTGTACACATGGTTTAGTACACACACGTGTATTTCCTAGCTCTACCCACTAAGGCCTGGAATCAATGACACTTAAGTAGCAACAAGCATACTCACTGACTAAATCTTGGTGTCTAAATACCATCACCCAGTAAAAGGAACCCAGGCTCCCTGGAGAAAACTGGCTGATTCTATGTTGGGGTAGAAAAAATACAAGATGAGTCTGGAATATCCTGGAATGTCAGAAAGTAGTGTTCAAAAAACAATACAATGGGGGCCTGTAAAGGGACATGGAAGTTGATCTGATAAAGCCTAAACTGGAATAATTTGAACAACAAAGTAAATAACACAGTAATGGATTATAGAAGATATAAAATATGAGTCCATCCATAAAAAAATGTGTCCAGTAATAAATCATGTGGATATTAATAAATCACATTGTCTAGTATGATGTGATGAGAAGGGGTACTTTACCTCTGTGCTATTTATTCTTCTCCAAAACCCGTAATCCTAGTCTTATCATGAAAAAGCATCAAACAAAACCAAACTGAGATATCTGACAAAATATCTGACAAGTATTCCTCAAAACTGGCAAGACCATGAAAATCAAAGAATGTGAAACCATCACAGATCAGAACCATCACAGACCATATCTATGGAGACATGACAACTAAATGCAATGTGGTATCCCGGATTGGATCTTGGAACAGAAAATAGACATCAGGAGAATAATCGGTGAGAACTGAAGGAAGCCTCTCCTTCAGTGGATAGCAAAGTACCAATGTTAATTTCTTAGTAATGACAAATGTACTGTGGGTTACGTAAAATGATAAAATTAGAGGTAATTGGGTAAGCAATACACAGAACTCTGTACTTTGTGACTTTCCTGTAAATAAAATTATTGTAAATAAAAATATTTTTAAACATGGGCTTAATTATATCTTATTGTTTCTACTTTATACAAACTATGGAAAAATGTATATTTACTTAATATTAAGTATTTTAAAAATTAGAGATTTGATGTAATCTCTATAAAAATGTCAGTCTCACTTATTTGCACTCCAGTATGCTTTTGGAATAGGAGAGAAAAGGAAAGAAATGGGGTATAATAGGAAATGTGCCCAATTCAGGGTAGACCAAAAATGTGCAGGTGAAGGTCATCTGCCTAGGGTACCTTGGTGGAACTGAGATGAGAAAATGACATGTGAAGATATATATCTTGTCATACTTTGCTATTTTCAAATGTTGTTGCCATCTCCTATGAGCTTGTTACAAGTGCAGACTTTCAGCTCCCACCCCAGACCTACAGAATTTGAATCTGTATTTTAATGAGATATCCAAGTCATTCATATGAACATTCTACTTCAAGAAGCAAATAGCCACATTCATTCAATATTTTGATGCGTACATATTTTGTGCTGGATACATGGAAACTAATACCATATACTCTAAAATCTGTAATAGTGCTATTCAGCCTCAGCTGGGAGCTTCTTGGAAATACTTCTCAGACACTAACTCCAAATTAGAATCTCCTGGGGTGAGGACTAGAAAAATGTTTTCACAAGCCCTTCATTTGAGAACGATGGATTTCAAACTCTGTATACTGGAATCAACACAGAAAAACAAACAAACAAAAAACCAACCAACAGGGCCATCCCAGATCAATTAAATCCCAATTTCTGTGAACAGGACTCTGGTATTAGCATTTGTTAGAAAGATTTTCTAAGTGATTCTAATGCACTGCCATGTTTGAGAATTGCTGCTCTTCAGCACAACTAGCTAGAGTCCCTTCTGAACAAAGGCTACAAGAATGACCAAGGTACACCTGCAGAGTTAAATACTTATGTCTCTAGCTGTGTTCAAAATCCCTCTTTTCAATGATATAAAGCCACTTTCAATAACATGAATCAAACTAGCGATCATAATACTAAGTGAATAATAAGACAGAGAAAGACAAATAATCATATGACATCAGTTCTATGTGGATCTTCAAAATGATACAAATGAATATATTTACAAAACAGAAACAGACTCACAGACATAGAAAACAAATTTATGGTTACCAAAGGGGAAAGGGTGGAGGAGGGATAAATTAGGAGTTTGGGATTAACAGATACACATTATTATAAATAAAATAGATAAAAAGCAAGGACCTTCTGTATAGCACAGGGAACTATGTTCGATATCTTGTAATAAACTATAAAAGAAAAGAATCTGAAAAATAACATATATATATACATATATACAACTGAATCACTTTGCTGTATGTTTAACACATTGTACATCAACCATATATCAAAAAAATAATAAAATAAAGGCTCATAAAATGGATGAGTTATTAAAATTTCATTGTGGAAATCCAAAACATTCTCATTTGCAAATTATTTACAAGGAAACAATGTTCCTTTTTCATGTCCCATGGAAAGATTTTTTCAACTCTAAATACTTAGCCGGTTCTCAGGCTAGCCCACAAATGCCTATTTAATCCTTCTTGAACTGAAATAGGATACTGCTTGTCCTGAAATGTTTGCTGTGATAGGAAACGGCAAGTCTGAGGAAGGAACTCTGAAAGTTTGTTTTGTGAATCAGAGTCAATTTTAAGTCTCAAGTGGAAAAAGCTAAATGTATGTTTATCCTGAGGATGGCAAAGTTCCCACATGTAAACTATCTTGTCAATACTACATTTTATATTATGATAAAATCATGTCAAATGTTTGTAGCTGCTCAGTAGACCTATTATAAAGAAGAATAAGGTAGTGTAATTATATCACACAGAGAAATTGGAACTCTTATTCCCACCCAGAGCTCATTTAGAATAGAGAACCACTGATGTGCTTTCTACATTGGAAGCAAAGCTGGGCTTCCCTAAAAGCTGACCACAACAAAACAAATGAAAGAGACTGAAGCGTTAACATGCTCTGAGCTTTTTCAGTGATAAGACCTTAACAGCTTGATATCTCATGTCTGCAACTATTCTGACAAATGATGGATTTCTTCTGGCTTCAAACACTGATTTGCCCTATTCTTGTATGTGACATATTTTGGATCTGGCTGCCAGGCAACCAATGCTCACAAGCCTTGCTGCTGACATGCTGATATTCTAGTGCTGAGAACTTAAGTGATGATACTGGCCTAATGCACTCTGGTTCAGCACTCTGTGCTTGTCCATGCTCCTCCACAGTGACAGTCCCTTTGTCTGCCAAACCCCAAAAAGATTTTGGGGAACAAGCAAAGCAGTTTTGAGTAGGAAACTAAAACTAACCACAGTGACTCTGGCAGATAAATCTGAGTGCAGAATGCAGGACTGGCTAGGAGTGTGGGAGAAATAGGACAAAGGGAGCAGAAGCGGGTAGACATAAATGTGGAAACCTCCTCTTAAGTGGTGTCACAAGTTCAAGTGGGTCCTGTAAAGGAAAGAGGATACTTATAAGTATCAATGGAAAGAAACTAACAGATGTGAAAAATACCAGTAAGGAAAAAATGGGCAAGACACAATGACATCGTAAGTTCTGTGGGCTGGAGAGAACTGTAATTACCATTTGAAATGTTACTTTCATGGAAAAAAAATCTTAAAAGTTCAAAAAATAGATTTATAAATAAACCTTTGGAACCTGGCCATCACTTTCATGCATTGGAGAAGGAAATGGCAACCCACTCCAGTGTTCTTGCCTGGAGAATCCCAGGGATTGGGGAGCCTAGTGGG
>SJYV01041225.1:429757-481524 GCA_006410875.1 Neotragus pygmaeus | reverse complement strand
GGAGGGGGAGGGGGGGTTGTGAGGGGAGAGTGGTCGGGGACTCTATGGAAAGAAAAGTATCCATGTATCTGGTGGGTGGCCAAATATCCCTGATTAAGGGCCTACTGCTTGGCAATCATTTATCCTCCCATCAACATCCCAGCCCACTCCCAACAGTGGTTATTTGAACTTCTCTCTACCTCAGCTGTTGACCTAAATAGGTTTTGTGACAGAACAGACTCCCTACCTCTGTGTCTGTTTCATCCATCCACACAATTCTTCCTTCATTCTTAACGGTTCCATCTGTGATCCTTCTTGCTGAGAGATGCTGTCCCAAAATTCTCATAACCTCTAGATCTTTCTTTTCCACTGCCTTTTTTTTGCCAAATACTATCTCCCCACTCTTAAATCAAAAGAATCCGTTATATTATAAAAGTAATGCTTGCTCATAACAGAAAATTTGGGAAACTAAAAATACACATGAAGAAAAACAAAAGTATCCATAATCATACCATCTGGGGCTAACAACTTGGTGTATTTTTTCCCAGACATTCCTATACTTATACACAACATATCCATTTTCCATTACCAGATAATTCCATATCTTGTTTATGTCACAAACACTTTACCAAGACATTAATTAAAAAATACTTCTGATACTGCATAACATCCAATGGATATAAACTGAATTAAATCATTCTCTATAGCTGGATTTATTTCCCATTTTTCACTATTACAAATAATATTCCAATGAATTCAGTTCAGTCACTCCGTCGTGTCTGACTCTTTGCGACCCCATGAACTGCAGCATGCCAGGCCTCCCTGTCCATCACTAACTTCCGGAGTTTACCCAAACTCATGTCCATTGAGTCACTGATGCCATCCAATCATCTCATTCTCTGTTGTCCCCTTCTCCTCCTGCCTTCAATCTTTCCCAACATCAGGGTCTTTTCAAAGTAGTCAGCTCTTTGCATCAGGTGGCCAAAATACTGGAGTTTCAGCTTCAACATCAGTCCTTCCAATGAACACCCACGACTGATTTCCTTTCGGATGGGCTGGGTGGATCTCCTTGCAGTCCAAGGGACTCTCAAAAGTCTTCTCCAACACCACAGTTCAAAAGCATCAATAGTTTTCTACATAATTTTTAATGGCTTTTCTGGTTATTTTCTTACATAGAATCCTGGTAGTGGAGGGCTAAAGGATACAATGGTTAAAGGACATGAACCCTTTTAAGATTCCTTTTTTAAATATTTTAATTTTATTGGAGTATAGTTGATTTACAATGTTGTGTTAGTTCCAGGTGTACAGCAAAGTGATTCAGTTATATGTATACGTGTGTGTATTTTTTTTAAGACTCTTTTCTCCTATAGGTTATCACAGAATATTGAGTAGAGTTCCCTGTACTATACAGTAGGTCCTTGTTGGTTACCTATCTTAAATATAGTAGGGTGTGTGTGTTCATTCCAAAACTTCTGATTTATCCCTCCCTCCAACATTTCCCTTTCATAACCCTAAGTGTGTTGTTGATATCTATAAGCCTGCTTCTGTTTTGGAAATAACATTTGTACTTTTAAAAAAAATTAGATCCCACATGAGTGACATCATATTTGTCTTTCTCTGACTTACTTCACCTAGTATGATAATCTCTAGGTCCACCCTTAAGATTCTTAATATATGTAACAAAGTGCTTTCCAGAAAGGCTGAATCAATTTACACATCTGCTGGTAGTTGATGAGAATTCCTGACACATTATACTACAGTGGCACTGAGGGTCCACTGTCTTGAACAAAACATTCACTTGTTCTCAACAGCTCCTGTAAATAAAATACCATCTCCTTCCTTTCATAGTTCAAGTGACTGAATAAGTGGCATGTATTTACTACCCTGACCCCATCAACATACATGAACTACAATGTTCCTTCCCCCACTCATTTACTAAAGTTGCTGTAAATCAGTGATCTTTTTCTAGTCATTCCCAATTTCCCAAATGCCAAATTCCTTCCCAACTCTCTTATTTCTGACAATGGGGCAATCAATACTCCTTCAGTCCTCCAGACTCAAAAACTTTAGTCTCTATGTCCTTCCTTACATTACTCTATGTCTCAAAGTCATATGAATAGTTTCTTCAGAACATTTTCTAGATAAATTCCTTTTTTATTATTTCCATCATTACTTCACCCATGGATTACAATAATATCTTCACAGGTAGCAGCTACCAAGTTAATTTTCCAAAAATGTTTTCTAATGAGTTTTTCTTGAAGGTTTCCTTTTGTTCCAAATTTATCTGGTGAAAATCCTCAAAAGGCCATACTTTATCTCCTATTACCTCCTGCAATCCAAGATAACCCTTTCTCCCTACTGCCCTTTCTCTCCCAACACCCTTTCCATACTCTTTACTGCCCCCACCTTTACTCATGTCACCCTCCCATCCCTTTTGTTTCAATGGAGCCTTCAGCAGATAACCCTAACCTACACTACTTTTCCTTTCTCTGAATGCTCAGGAGGGGGCTGGTGGGGAAAAGCCCTGATTTGTAGCTTTTGCCAAAAACCCTCACCATGGCAGATGTCTAGGTACCAATGTAACAAGGCTAACTGTGAAACTAGAAAGAGATATGTGTAAAGCCAAAAGGAACCCGATCAGGACACCAGAGCAGCATTTAAAATCTGTTCTGCAATCTGGCACTTAATATCTACTATCTTGTATAAGCTCTCCAGATATATTATATACATCTGTTACAGTTTTTCCAGTAGTCATGTATGGATGTGAGAGTTGGACTGTGAAGAAGGCTGAGCACCGAAGAACTGATGCTTTTGAACTGTGGTGTTGGAGAAGACTCTTGAGAGTCCCTTGGACTACAAGGAGATTCAACCAGTCCATTCTGAAGGAGATCAACCCTGGATTTCTTTGGAAGGATTGATGCTTAAGCTGAAACTCCAGTACTTTGGCCACCTCATGCGAAGAGTTGACTCATTGGAAAAGACTCTGATGCTGGGAGGGATTGGGGGCAGGAGGAGAAGGGGACAACCGAGGATGAGATGGCTGGATGGCATCACTGATTCAATAGAAGTGAATCTGAGTGAACTCCAGGAGTTGGTGATGGACAGGGAGGCCTGGCTTGCTGCGATTCATGGGGTCACAAAGAGTCAGACGCGACTGAACTGAACTGATTGCAATAAACTCTAGCTCTAGGAAGAATGGCAGTCCACTCATTCTAGAGCTTTCATAGGGAATAGGGCACACAGTGTTTGCTTGATAAAAACCTGTTGGCAAGTCCTGGAGGGAGTGATAAGCAAAGCCAAAGACTAGAGGCATAAAATAGCAAAAATGGGCATGTACTCATTTAGGGCTGATTAGCAAGAACAAACAAAAAGTACAACGAAGGAGCAGAATGTACAGTAAGTCTCCAACATAAGACTCTTCAAGTTGTGAACTTTCAAAGATGCAAACATGGCCCTGTATGCCAGTTGTTGTACTATACCACTGTACTTTTCAGGGTACTGTACTGTAGTATTAAGAATGTTTTTTTGTGTTTTTTTTTTTAATATATTATTTGTGTGAAAACTATTATAAACCTATTGCAACAGTATTATATAGCCAATTGTGTTAGATGGGTACCTAGGCTAGCTTTCTTGGGCTTACAGGTAAACTGGACTTGGGACGGAACTCATTTATATGCAGGGGACTTACTGTAGCAGAAATAAAATCAGAATAGGAGCTGGGAGATATTCCCAGCTTTGTACTTGTGTGACCCTTACCAACGCAATTTCCTTCTTTGGCCTCATCGGTAAAATTAGGGTACGTGACTTCTATGTTACTTCTTGATTCTAATGCTTTGGCATGAGTTAAACTGACAAGGAGGTTGTCCATGGCCCACTTCATTGGCATAATAGTAATAAATTCATTTTAAAATCTCCTATTAAGTCAAAGGAGTTTAGGGCAGTAAATACTTTTGAAGGTGTGAATAAACATTCTTTTAAGACCATTTCATTCCTTTGGGCTAATAATTATTCGACAGATAGTAAAAACAATTATCTTTAAAAAATAATACAATATTAAAAAATTATTCCAAAAAATATCTATTGCCTATCTACTATGAGCTGGACACTGGTAAGTGGTGAAGACAGAGTAAAAACAGACCCACTTTACCCTCACGGTATCCACAGTAGCATGGGTCACTAGCCACCTATTTACAAATCATCATAAAAGTGCTTTTACCTCAGCACAGATTGCTCTAAGTAATGGATGCCAGTAATTATACAGTGGAAGTGACAAACAGATTCAAGGGATTAGCTCTGATAAGACACAGTGCCTGAAGAACTATGGATGAAGTTCGCAACATTGTACAGGAGGCAGTGACCAAAATCACCCCCAAGAAAAAGAAATACAACAAGGCAAAATAGTTGTCTGAGGAGGCCTTACAAATAGCTGAGAAAAGAGAAGCAAAAGGCAAAGGAGAAAACGAAAGATATACCTATCGGAATGCAGAGTTCCGAAGAATAGCAAGGAGAGATAAGAGAGCCTTAGGGAACAACACAAAGAAATAGAGGAAAACAATAGAATGGGAAAGACTAAAGATGTCTTTAAGAAAATCAGAGATACTAAGGGAACATTTCATGCCACGATGGACTCAATAAAGGACAGAAACAGTATGGACCTAACAGAAAGAAAGTGAAGTCGCTCAGTCGTGTCTGACTCTTTGTGACCCCATGGACACCAGGGTCCTCCCGTCCATGGGATTTTTCTAGGCAAGAGTATTGGAGTGGGTTGCCATTTCCTTCTCCAGGGAACTTTCCGACCCAGGGATCGAACCCAGGTCTCCCACATTGTAGACAGACGCTTTACCATCTGAGCCACCAGGGAAGTCATGGACCTAACAGCAGCAGATGATATTAAAAAGAGGTGGCAAAAATACACAGAAGAATTGTACAAGAAAGGTCTTAATGACCTGGATAATCACGATGGTGTGATCACTCACCTAGATCCAGACATCCTGGAGTGTGAAGTCAAGTGGACCTTAGGCAGCATCACTATGAACAAAGCCAGTGGAGGTGATGGAATTCCAGCTTTTAGGTTTTTCATTTCAGGATATTTCAAATGCTAAAAGATGATTCTGTGAAAGTGCTGCACTCAATATGCCAGCAAATTTGGAAAACCCAGCAGTGGCCACAGGACTGGAAAAGGTCAGTTTTCTTTCCAATCCCAAAGAAGGGCAATGCCAAAGAATGTTCAAACTACCACACAACTGCACTCATATCACATGCTAGCAAGGTCATGCTCAAAATCCTTCAAGCTAGACTCCAACAGTATGTGAGCCAAGAACTTCCAGATACAAAGAGGGATTTAGAAAAGGCAGAGGAACCAGAGATCAAATTGCCAACATCCACTGAATCATAGAAAAAGCAAGGGAGTTCCAGAAAATACATACTTCTGCTTCACTGACTATACTAAAGCCTTTGACTGTGTGGATCACAACAAACCATGGAAAATTCTTAAAAAGATGGGAATACTAGACCACCTGACCTGCCTCTGGAGAAATCTGTATGCAGGTCAAGAAGCAACAGTTAGAACTGGACATGCAACAATGGACTGGTTCCAAATTGGGAAAGGAGTACCTCAAGACTGATATGGTCACCCTGCTTATTTAATTTACATGCAGAGTACATCATATTAAATCCCAGACTGGATGAAGCTCAAGCTGGAGTCAAGACTGCTGGGAGAAATATCAATAGCCTCAGATATGCAGATGACACCACCCTAATGGCAGAAAGTGAAGAAGACCTCAAGAGTTTCTTGATGGTGAAAGAAGAGTGTGAAAAAGGTGACTTAAAACTCAACATTCAAAAAACTAAGTAACTTCATGGAATCCAGTCCCATCACTTTATGGCAAATAGGTAAAAAGTGGAAACAGTGACAGACTTAATTTTCTTGGGCTCCAAAAATCACTGGGGACATGACTGCAGCCATGAAATTAAAAGATGCTTGCTCCCTGGAAGAGAAGCTAGACAGCATATTAAAAAGCAGAGACATCACTTTGCCAACAAAGGTCCCTATAGTCAAAGCTATGGTTTTTCCAATAGTCATATATGGATGTGAGCGCTGGACCATTTAGAAGGCTGAGTGCCAAAGAACCAATGCTTTCGAACTATGGTGCTAGAGAGACTCTTGAGAGTCCCTTGGACTGCAAGGGGGTCAAACCAGTCAATCCTAAAGGAAATCAACCCTCAGTATTCACTGAAAGCACTGATGCTGAAGCTGAAGCTCCAGTACTTCGGCCACCTGATGCCAAGAGCCAACTCGCTGGAAAAGACCTTGCTACAGGGAAAGATTGAGAGCAGAAGGGGAAGACATGAAGAGCTGGTTGGATGGCATTATCAACTCAATGGACATGAGCCTGGGCAAACTCCAGGAGATAGTGAAAGACAGGAAGCTTGGTGTACTGCAGTCAATGGGGTCCCAAAGAGTCAGATACAACTGAGTGACTGAACAACAAGAAATGGATGCCAGCTATGGATCCTCTCTTCCCCAGACAGGCATACAACCATAAAAATTCGAATGTAATTTCCAAGGTTCATAGGCCCTCTTATCTGTGAAGAGGTCCAAGAACCAAAAGTTAACAACACTGACCTATTTCTACAGCTACATTTGATTGACAAAACAATAAACAAAACCAAGATCATAAAAGTCTATATTCTTTTTGTTTGTTAAGGAAGTATAGATTTACAACAGAAATGATTAAAAATAAGGGTCCATCATTTCAAGGATTAAGCTCTGGCTTTTTGAAATTTCATTCACCTAAAGTATCTTCTTCCAAACAATATTCTGGATAAGTGAGGTATGCCTAGATTATGTTTCTATCTGATCTACCATTCCTTTAGTAAGGCTGCCAGTTAAATCACTCTTCTTACTTGAAAACTATTTGCATATGAATGACTGCTTCAGTTTCACAAGTAAACCTGCATTTCATGACTCCTCCATTTCACATCAAATAGACCCTGTCAGCCATGAGAAATACATGTACATACATATCTGAACAAGCAGCTAGAACAAAGCAAAGAGTACAAGTTCCAGAATTTGAGGGCACTGACTCATCTCCTGACTCTAACATTTTATGGTGAAGTGAACTGGGACAAGTCATCTAACCCTCAGACCTTTGTTTATTCATTTGTAAAATAGGGAAGGGATGATAAGAGTTACCTAAGAGGGCTACTATGAATAATCACATAAAACAATGCAGGTGAAAGTATTTAGATATAAAATGGGCAAAAATGAGTGAAAGAGCAGATTGTTTGGAGTTGCTCATAAAATATCAGACATTCAGAGATCCTTTGGAAAGAGTTGCTCATATAACATCCTTGGAGGATCTATCTGGAGTAAAACAAATTGTCCTTAAATTGCTCAAGGAATTTTGTTTTGACTGAGTGCCCAATAGTAAAGTTCTTAAAAGTTTGCAAGAGGTTTTGGAATCCTTATAGTGCATAATTGTGAATCGTGAAGTCGCTCAGTCGTGATCGACTCTTTGCGATCCCATAGACTGTAGCCTACCAGGCTCCTCTGTCCACGGGATTTTCCAGGCAATAGTACTGGAGTGGATTGCCATTTCCTTCTCCAGGGGATCTTCCCAACCCAGGGCTTGAACCTGGGTCTCCCGCATTGTAGACAGACGCTTTACCGTCTGAGCCATAGTGCACAAACGTATTAATATTCTCAAGACAAGAACATGAACTAATTAAAAACATTCAGTCTTGGTTCCATAGTCAAAGTCCCTTTTACAAGACATTTTTTAGAGAGCAAAGATTCTTTTGCTTATCTTACTAAAAAGGTTAACTGGATGTATACAAAAGACTTTAAGTAAATTAGTTCATCAAAACTTAACAAATCAATGAAATCAATCTTCTCTGGTGGAAAGGGTATTTGTCTTAAAGGAAATAAATAATATTCAGTCTGAAACAAGTTTTTCTGCCTATTCGCCACTGAAATGCAATATAAGCCATGCAAAGGATAACTTTTTCTACGTTATTTCATTTACATTTACAATGTTCATTTACATTATCTCAATCACTAAGTTTAGGGCGATTCTCTCTTTAAAATGTGAATTAAACAACTTTTTGATACTAAGGAATCAATCATTACACATTATCAAAGTTCATGAACAAGACCAAAAGAGTGATTTGCCCTGGTGCTAGAAAACAGACAAAAGGCAAATACTCTTGACTTCTAAGCCCCTAGTAAGCAAAGGCTCTGTTGGTTCCCAAAAAGGCTAATTAAGTTCTGACTCCCAAAAAGTCATTATACAAATGTCTACAAGGAAAACAAAACGCATGTCCTGCGTTTACGTAACACTTTCCTCTAAGAAATTCAAAGCACTTTATTGTAGAATTATTTAAAAGAAATGTATCCTCCCCCACTTCAGGAAACCGAATACTATTCTGGGAGACCTTAAATCTCTTACCAAATCAGCTACCAAATGGGTAGGAAACCTTAGACTGGAAATTTTCTGCGAGGGATACACTCTAGAGCTGGCTGGGGGTGGGAGTGAGGAGGACACTAAGACTCACGGAGAGCTGAAGCACCAGTTCTAGGAATGGCAGGTACATTAAGAACCGACTCACAGGGCCTGGGGGTCGCGAAACGGATCGTAACAAGGGCTCATTAAGTTGGAGGCAGCTGGGTGGATGCAGAGCCTGATGCGAGGGTCACTCCTGTCCAGTCCTGTCTGCTTACCACCTGCGCGCTCAGCCCCTGCGCTCTCCCACTATTACCACCCTGTAAGCAGGATCCCGAACTACCTGAGGGGAATGCGTAACAGAACAAAGCAACTACCAGGCCTAACGGGGCTGCAGGCTTCCTTCACCCAAAGCGGCCAAGTTGGCTTCCCGCCCACCCTCAGCGCCGCCCGCGTCTCACCAGCCACCAGGCGCAGGCCGCGGAGGCTCCCCATGGCCGCCTACTCCGCCGACCAGCACAGTGGCCCAAGGCCGGCGGTGGCGCGGGCGGGCTCAATGTCAACGAGCGCCGAGAAAGTGAGAAACAGAGCACCAGTGGTGGGCGGGGCTTGTGGAAGGTGAAGGCAGAGCCGGAGGGCCGTGCGTGGCAGGGTGGTGGGCGGGGCGTGCATGACAAGAGAGTGATTGCCGGTCCCTGTGGGCGGGGCCTGAGCGACGCGCGGAATGTGCGGGTCGTGCGTAGCGCTCAGACATTGCGGGTAGCGGCCTCGCCCCGCCCCGCACGGGCTAGCGTGTTGGCAGAGGCCTTAAGAATGCCCTTTTGGAGTCTTGGTTTCCAGTGCCATTGCAAAGCATTCTCTGCACCTAGGAAAGTACCCGTTTAAAACAGAAAAAAAAAGTAAATGTTTATTGGAGGACTTTTGTGAACTGTAGACCCCGAAGTCACACTGTCTAGATAAACCAGTATTTCAGTACAGTTTTTGCAGTGTTTTCAGTGAATATGTACATGCCTTTCTCAAAACTACATAATTGGGTTCTTAGTGACCAGTGGCCTTGGTCTCTTGTGGCTTTGGGAGTTATCAGGCCACCTGAGAAATTCACATGAAAGTGAAAGTTGCGCAATCGTATCCGACTCTGATCCCATGGACTGTAGCCCGCCAGGCTCCTCCGTCCTTGGAATTCTCCAAGCAAGAGTACTGGAATGGGTTGCCATTTCCTTCTTCACATACATGTTTCCTATTTTATTTTCTATTTGCCTATTTTTATAAAACAACATTTTACTATTTCTACACCTAAACACCTTAATCACCTCTTACCCCATACTGCCAGAAGTGTCTTTTCTTGACATTTCCTGCTGGGATCAAATTCTTAAAGAACAAAAGCCCCTCTGCTTTAGGGACGGGATAAGAGAGTTAAGAAAAATCTTACTTCTACGTAAGAGTTCCTCCTCGAATCTGGTCGGTGGGGCCATTAAATTGTCTTTTGTAAGAAAATGGGATTGGCGTAAAACGATCCCTTCAAGTTCTGACATTCTTCTATCTATGCGCTGGGGCCAGTTCCAGGAGGAAAAATTAAACGCATAAGAATGAAAAGAAGGATAGCAGCGTTACGGGTTTCAGTGTGGATGAGGATAAGCGGGAAAGACAAGCCTTGAACTCAGCTTTCTTGCTAAGATTTTCCTCTCAATATTTTTTGTTAGGCAGCGCCGCGGACACCTTTGCTCCGCAGTGATTGGCTCGGGGCGGGGACCTCGTGTTTGTCCAATATGGCGGCGCCCAGTGGCGGTGTGAACTGTGAGGAGTTCGCCGAGTTCCAGGTGATGGGGTTTTCCTTACGTGGCAGGCGTACCCTTCCTTTTGTCCCCGGACACTATTCCCTGCTCTGGCCTGGGAGGGATATGCGGACTAGTTGTGTCTGAAGCGGGCAGTTCAAGACTCCTTTTTCGAGCCATTGGAGGTCATGGGGGCGCGAGCTTGGCCTTAGGGAAAGAAGCTGCCGCGTTGGGGTCATGGTTCTCCCTGCTCCTCCCAGTCCTTGAGTAACTGCACCCAGAAACTCTGGTGGTTCTGCGGTGCCAAAGCCGAGCTCGGCCGGGTGGGTAGGGATTGTAACAACCTTCTAGCCATTCTTTGAACTCAGTTCTTAGCTTCTGTCATTCCCCTCCTACTTTAAGCTGAGCATTTGCAAGAAAGAAAGTGAAGGAGAGCTTGTTTACTTGATAAAACAAAAACTTGTTTTACTATTTTGATGGAGCAGAACTTTTGGTGTCTTGGAGGGGCGATTAATTTTAGTACCTACAATGGTGCTCTGTCTTCCTAACCATTAGAGAAAACACATTTAAGAAAAAGGTTGTATCTTTTATATATAAAAACACCAGAGGTCCAGGGCTAATTATTAACCCACGAATTAAAGAACAAAGAAGGGTCTAGATTTTGACCAAGTTGCTATGAAAATTCTACTACTGTAGTCATAAATTTGCTGCTGTCTCCATAAACGGTTGAATTTAAGTCATAAAAAGGGTATTTTAAACTGGAGATACTGAAAAATCTGTTCATGTATCATTGGCCTCTGTAGTAAGCTTTGTTCTCAGAGCCGTTTTTAGGTAGTGATATTCTTGAAGATAATCTCAACAGATTGAATTATTTGACAAACAATATTTGATCAAAGAAGTTTGTGTGGAGTCTTTCCACTATTATATACATCCTTTTCACCACTTCAGCTGCACAGGTTAGATCAGCACAACAGCAACAGATTGCAAATGTGATCAGAGTGCGCAAGAGATACAGAAGTTGTAAAAATCTTAAATAAGATAGAAAAAATACTTGGATTCTAACATATATGAAATGTTTAAGATTAACTGGCACATTTGTGGCCTTGGTCTTGTCATATTAGCCCTGTGATCTAACTTAATGAGCTCAAATAATTGAGCAATGCTAGCTTTAAAGTTTGTGAGAGCGTGAGGAAAATAAACACTGATCTGTTTAAGAAAAATAAAAAAATAAAAAAAAATAAAGTTTGTGAGAAAGAGCCCTGGTTAGGGAATTAAGTGTTCCAGGTTCTAGTACTGCTCCTGCAATTAACAGCTTTGGGACCTTGAGCAAATCGCTTAACCCCTTCCATAATTAACTTTTGAATCTGTAAAATAAGATAATGTTAAATAACATTTAAAACTGCTTCCACCTTTGTGTTTATTTGAATCTCTAAAACAAAATATCTGAGGATATCTTTGAGCTGTTGAAACATCCAACCGTGCTTGAAGAACACTTTTGATTTTCCTTTGGACAGTCAGATTATATATTATAAATGGGGCAGAAGCTTACCTGTCTTGGAGAACCATTTTATTCGCAGAGATGATATAAATAAAAACATCATAAAATGAATCTCATTAATGAAACCTGGAGAAGTTTTTAGATTGTTTTTCTTTTTCAAACGTGTGATTTATAATGGAGAATTTGTTATTCAATTGCTAAGTCATATCCAATTCTTTACAAATAATGGAGAATACCCTTGATTAAAAGTCAGAAGATCTGGTTTTCCAGATCTGGCCTTGGCATAATCATTTTACCTCATATTAATTGAATATAAGAACATTTACCCCTATTGCTTCAGAGTCACAGAAATGTAAAAAATATATATTTTAAAATGTAAAAGTTTAGTATAACATTTAGGTTTTAATGGATTTTATAAAGTTATAAACTGTGATAACTGGCACTCTCAAATTATGAATCAAAGTTTATATTTTTAGAACTATGAAACCATTACATTGTGTATGTAAATACCTTGTATATGAAAAGCCCTGCACTGAATACTGTGGAAGAGAAAAAGAAAATCATGTATTTTTATTATGAAGATGTTCAAACAGTGTAGAAAAATTGAAAGACTTTTACAGTGAATACTCGTGTACCCAGTATCTGGATTCTACAGTGATTCACTGTATCTACTAAATCACATATCTGTCCCTCAATCTATCCATCAATCCACGTTTTAAATTTTTTTTGATGTATTTCAAAGTAAGTAGCTAGTTCATCACTGTCTTCATATGACCCACTTGTAGCCACAAAGGGAGAGAGGTCTGTGGTGTCTTTTCCTCTTACAGTGACATCAGTTCTATGGGATTAGTGTCCCACACTTTATGACCTCATTTAACTTTTTATTGCTTCCCTAAAGGCTCTGTTTCCATGCAGCCACATTGGGTTTTAGGGCTTCAACATATGAAATTGGGGACAGGTTGGGGGGAGGGCATAGTTCAATCCATAACAGATATCTGCTAGGTACCAGGCACTTGGAGAAGTTGAGTGAGTAAAATATAAAAAGAGCTCAAGTCAGGGTATAAAACATGTAGAAGATGTTTAGAATATGAGCAAGTGTTATAACAGTTCAGAGAGAACTAAGTCAAAGAGATGTTAATTGAGCTGGGTCTTTGGTGGATAGAACCAGGGTAATTCTCGGCAGAAGAAACAGTATATAGGCATAAAGTTTTATGTGTTGCCGGGGAAATAGAAAATTGCTGGAATTCTGAATTTGCACAGGGGCATATTTGGATTACAGAAAAGATTGGAACCAGGTTATGGAAGGCCTTGAATGCCACTTGTGAGGTTCAAGAGTCAGTGAGTGGAGTATGGGAGTTCATCAAAGAGATACTTTTGGAAGACTCATTACTTCTGCCAGTCTTTGTTTGTGCCCTATCATTTTTGCATTTAGCTTTGCTGTAGCTCTTCTTATCTTCAGTCATTCTTTTCTCTACTTAATTTCTCCTCTTCAACCTAATCTCCATAAGGCTATGGCTTCATACTGTTATTAATATCTTCTAAATTTTAAAATATGAACCATGCATCTAATTTCAGAACTGTATGACTAGGTGTAAACTACCTAATATAGCATACAAGTCTTTAAAAATCCAATCCCAAAGTGATTCTGCTTAGCTAAATCTCTTACCACTGCCCTTATTCATACATATTCTCTCTCCCCAACCCTTGCCACTTCCAATATACATTCGAACTTTGCTGTCTAGCCGTATAGGCCTGCTTTTCCCTGACCACATGATGTTTTGTCATTTGTGCTTTTTTTCCCCACTTGACAACCTGAAATACCTTCTTCCTGACCCTATCTGAGACCCAGTGCATGTATTACTTGAGCAAAATCAACTGAGCATTCCTAGGATATATAAGTTTTCATATTTCTGATAGGAATATTAACTTACAAGATTAATTTTGAGTTGTTTGGTAATTAAATATAGACTGAATAGGTTATTTTCTAGAATCCATGATGGTTTCTTTTGCAACATGCCTAGCTGCTCTCTGTTCCCATGCCTGGGAGTGCAGAGGACTGCAGATGATTCTGATAGTTGCGGGCAAGTCTCTATTTCTGGCTTGCAGGAAGCACACTGTGAACATTGTTGTAAAAATGGAGTTTGAGGAACCATGTCTTCTGAAAAGCACCATGTGAATGGGATCTACTTCTGGGTACCTTCTGGCAAAGTGAGGAGAAGAAAGGTTAAATTCCAGATCATTCTATGGAGCACATTTTAATTTTACTGTCATGTAATAGACCTTTTACCTCTCCCTATATACTTTGAAAGCTTCCTAAAATAATAAAAGGGATTTACCTAAGATTAACCTTAGGAATAGAGTGTAGTATAATTGTAGGGACAACAGGAAGTTTTCTCTACCCCTTCTTGCTGCTAGACATGCTAGTGCTTCAGTACTGAAATTGCCTTCCAAGAGGGTGAAATGAGTGAAAGATAATGCATGAAATACAATTCCAAGATAAGTGCCAGAATAATTTTAAAGGGTCAGTCTAAAATTAGAGATTCATGATGTATCAATTTTTTCTTGTTTTGAGGAGGGTGAAAGGAGAAGCTAGAGATACTACAAAGTTTGAAGAGTTACCTTTTTGCTGTGCTTTGACACTTAGAAGCTGATTTAGGGTTTGAGCTCCTATACAGAGAGAGCCACTGAACTGTGTATATTTCTGTATTATCTCTGTGGACTTGTGTTACAGTTCACTGTATGATGTCTGCTCAAGGGTGTCTTCTTTATATTTTCTTGGCGAATTTGTGAGAAAGAAGGTACATCGTTGGAACTAGTATCAGGTAGGCAGTCAGTAATTCATTTTGAATGATACACATGGTTTAATGGCAGGATTTATGTGCCTGCATTAACCTTCATCTGCTCTCAGCCTGTGAGGTCTGCTCAAGCTTTTCTCTAGACCTTGGAGCTGCCTGAAAAGCCCTGGCACTTTTTGTAATAAAGAAATTTGTGCCTAGTGAGGTAGTTTGTAGTTCTTTTCCTTTTCTTTTTGCAATTTTGAAAGAAATTCTTTCCTAAGTCTTACTCCCTTTCCCCTCCTTGAGCTTTTCTAATATCTTTTTTCCTATCTTAAAAATAGCTTATGATTCTCAGCAATTCCCGAATGAGTACATTATCAATTTAGAGATTGTCATTATATCATCTCGAATTCAGTACTGTCCAGTAGAATTTTCTGTGATGGTAGAAATTTGTCCTGTACAATATGGTAGCCACTAGCAATATGTGGCTCTTGAGCACTCTTGAAATGTAGCTCATGCAACTAAAAAACTAAATTTTAAATTTAATTTTAACTAAAATAACCTCATATGGCTAGTGTCTACCATATTAAAAGCCAAGCACTCGATCCTATATTGATGATTCTTTAGCACACAGAGAGAGGACTGATATATTTGAAAATTCACATTTTAGGTTCCATTTGTAAGACTTAAATTGATTCATTACCTAGTTAATGCTGATAAATTCACATTGTTATAAGGAACTTAATAGTATATCCAGATTGTTTTATCAAAGGGAAATTTGGCTGTATTGCTGATGATTGTATGCAAACCTGAAGTTCAAAGTAAGTCATAATTCTGGGAAATGTGAAGATATATGATCTTTCACCTGCATTGCTATACCAATCTCCTAACTAACCTCTTTGTATCTACTCTTATTCCTGTCTAATCCATTTTCCACATGTTAATACTTTAACCTAAGCAGTCATTTCAGAATACAAACCCTATCATATAACTCCACTGCATTTAAACACTTCATTGGTTCTCTGTTTACTCTCAGGAAAAAGACTAACATCCATTAAGGTGACCTATAATGGTGGGCTTCATTTTACACCATACTTTGTCTTACCCTCTATGCTTAAGCCATGTTAACTGTTCAGTCCATTAAACACTCTATTTAAATGACTCCTGTAAAGATGACCTATAATTTCCATCATGTTAAATCTAAGAAGTTAATTTCTGCCCACATCTTTATTTACTTCTAGTTAACATTCAACAGGCTTCCCCAATGGCTTAGATGGTAAAGAACCCACCTGCAGTGCAGGAAACCCGGGTTCCATCCTTGGGTCTGGAAGAGCCCCTGGAGAAGGGAATGGCTACCCAACCCCAGTATTCTTGCCTGGAGAATCCTGTGAACAAAGGAGCCTGGTGGACTACAGTCCATGGGGTTGCAAAGAGTCGGACACAACTGAGTGACTGACATTCAACACAGTTGACTGTTCCTGCCTTGAAACTGCTCTTCTTCTCAGTTCTGTGACATCACAGTCTTTTTCCTGTTTTTTTTTTTTTTTCAATTTTATTTCTTTATTATTTTGTTGGTTGAGCTGGGTCTTCGTTGCTGCATGTGAGCTTTCTGCAGTTGTGGCAAGTGGAGGCTACGCTCTAGTTTCAATGCATGGGCTTCTCATTGCCGTAATTTCTCTTGTTGTGGAGCACAGGTGCTAGGTGTGAGGGCTTCAGTAGTTGCAGCACACAGACTCAGTAGCTGTGGCTGGCAGGCTCCAGAGCACGGGCTCAGTAGTTGGTTCAGGATCTTAGTTTGCTCTCTGGGGTCTTCCTGGACCAGGGATCAAATCCCTGTCTCCTGCCTTGGCAGGCAGGTTCCTATCTGCTGTACCACCAGGGAAGTCCTCTTCTGTAATTTTAGATGCTGGAGTTCCTTCTTGGTTGTTAACCCGCTTTATTACCTATAGTCTCCTTCAGTGATCTCTTCCAGTTTCATGGCGTTAAAGAAATTAATTTGGAGAGTTCCCTGGCTGTCCAATATTTAGGACTCCAGGCTGTCACTGCTGAGGGCCCAGGTTCACCAGCCTCTTAATCAAACTACCTTTATGTCTTACCTGGACCACCATAGTAGTCTGCTCAATGTTTCTATTCTCAACTTAGCAGCTGAAGTTGTCTTTTAAAATACTGTTCTATCATTCCCTTGCCTAGAACCCTGTTTCCTTTAGAACAGAATCCTTAATTGTTTCTGTGGTCTCTCTTGTCCTTCATTTTCTCATCAACTCTGCTCTCACCTAATACCACTTTTTCACTTACTCGCTTCCAGACTACTTGCCTTCTTTTTGTTCTTCAAACATCCCCAAGTTTGTTCTTGCCTCTTAATTTTTGCCTTGTTCCCCAAAATGTCCTTTTAGTTGGCTTATTTGTGTCATTCAGATCTCAGTTCAAATGGTATGTCCTGGAGAGGTCTGTCTTGATCTCCCTGTATAACGTATTAGCCCCTCAACCCCACTGTTCATCTCATTATTACAGTTTTCTTTTTTGCAGTACTCTTCTGCACTGAAAGTGTCCTGTTTATTGGGATACTTGTCTGTCTTCCCCATGAGAATTTTGCTCCGTAAGAGCAAGGACCTTTTCTGTTTTACTCATCATTGTAGCCCTGGTGTTTAGAATGGTGTCTAACATGTAGTAGACATTAGTAAATATTTTTTGAAGGAAGAGTGAGTTAATGAATGAACTCTGTGCTCTCTCTAATTGCTTTGTATGTTTGAAGAAGAAAGATGGCTGAGGACTCTAATCCAAGGAAAGCTTTATCTGGAAGGTATAAACTTTGGCCTCAGGATCAGTTTGATTTAGACAGGAGGAAAGATGGGAGTTTAAAGGTTTTTTTTGTTTTAATAGACAAGTTGTGGGAGGTAAAGTTTGCCAGGAAGGTCCCGGTCTACTACTTAACTATTTTTTGCCTCTCTAAATAGTGCTGCCACTGTTTGTTTGGAATTTGCCACTTATTGACATTATATATTCTCTACTGTGTATAAGACATTATTTAATGTGATGCTTGCTTAGTTAGTATGTTGAGATTATCCCCTAAGAATTCCAGATTACAGAGAATCTTGATACTGTTGACCAAAATAGAAAGATACAAGAGGTGATAAGATAGTGAAGTTGGTTTTAGACCTGACATTTTTATTAGTCTAAATTATGAGCCTTCTATAAGCTGTTTTACTTCAAAATTGGATTCTGGAAAAGGACACGAAACTACTAATTAAAGAATAATAGGCTGGTCAAAGAAGTTGTGATACCCCCACTGAATGGAATATTTATGCATATATTAAATATGTCTTCAAGGTAGCAAGGGCAAATTTCATAAAGTAGAACTTTTAAATGTTATATAGTACCACATTTTTATTAAAATATTTGCAGATATGTATAGACAAAACAAAATGGTTAACAATGGATAATTCTATTTTCTTTAATTTTTTTTCTAATTTTCTAAAATGATTATGCAATTAATACTTTAATCATAATAAAAGCTTATTTTAACAAATGGATGATACAGCAAAGGGAATATAGCCAATATTTTATAATAACTTTAAATTTAATAGAATCTATAAAAAGACTGAATCAATAAATTGAATGTTTGAAATTAATATATTATAAATAAACTATAATTTAATGAAAGTAAGTTGTCACAATCGTATGGTTAAATAATGTATAAAATTCACACTCGTGTCAATTTTCAGATGAAAAACTGTCATTTTTAGTATGCCCAATAAATAAATAAATGGATGGAAGAAATGAAGTTGACTTCAATCCTGGATTTAAGTTTGGCAAAGAAATAGGTTCATATATTGAAGGAGGTAGAGAATCAAGCAAAGATGGTTTAATACACATTAATATTAAATGTTAACTTGTTAGATGTTTTCAGTATTATATTGAATATATATACGCTTCTATTTTCTTGATGATTTTCAATGATTGTTTTGTGGGGCTGGGGTGAGGTGAGAATGTATTAAAAGAGAAAGAGAAGGATATATACTAGAAATGTTCTAGAGTTTATATTACCTGGAGTCAGGAGGTAGCTGATGCTTAGCCTTCTCTAGTGACAAGTGAGAAGAAGTACCCTAATCAGAATGTGGGGAGAAGGGACTATGCTGAGTTGGGGTACTCATCAGAGTCTTTCTAAGTCCCCTGCCCTTTTGGTATTTGTATTTTGATGATTATTTTTGAGAGTTGGAGCCTCTTTTAGAGGGGAGAGATCCTTGGGAAATGTGAGCCTGGGTAACTGAGAAAAGGTAAAGTTAATTTCTGCTTGTTGTATGAACAAAAAAAACCACAAAAAGATTTGATTCCTTTGCTAGCAGCATACTTTTTTGTGTTACAAAAATAATATATACTCATAGTAAAAAACTAAAAAACAAAAAGCCTAAAGGTGGAGGGAGGGGGAGCGCCTAAGAGAGTATAGATTAATTTCTGCATGTTAATCACTGCTGATGGTTTCTTACATATCTTTATAGAAGTTTTGTATCTAGTATCACATTTTAGAGAGAGTGACAAAGAGGGACTAGAACAAGCAATTATGTTGGATTGTTTTGGACAAGTTGAAGTAATCAAGTTCAGTAGAATCCTTTTTGGCTGTATGCTAGAGATAGAAAGAACACACAATATTTGCTAAGCACCATGTGCCAGCAAATGGGGTTTACAAATGAATAAAAAATCTTTATGCTTAAGACAATTACATTTGAGCCAAGGAAACAGAGTTGTGCCAAGTGTTAGAATTACTATTACATAAACTACCTGTCAGTCTTTTCATAAAGATTTTTCTGTGGTTGTACTGTATATAGTATGGTTTCCCTACTCCTAATATACAGTGTTGTAACATAGCCAAGAGCTTTAATTATTAATTTTTGCTTAACTGGTCTTGTCACTTTCCATTCAAATTATTATTCTTTTATTTTAAATATTATATAGGAATTACTCAAGGTGATGAGGACGATTGATGACAGAATAGTACATGAATTAAACACTACGGTTCCAACAGCTTCCTTTGCAGGGAAAATTGATGCCAGCCAAACCTGTAAACAACTTTATGAGTCAGTAAGTCTATATCTTTTGAGTCTTTTGTGCTTCCTTTATGTCTTTCTTTGCAGGCAAAATAAGAAATCAATTGGCATATAATTAAACTATGGAAAAAGAATGGAATCTTCACGTTTTCTTGCCCACACCTGAAGGTGTGTAAAAGTTTTGATCTGGTTTATACAAACTAAAGAAAATGTGTGATCTTAAGCAATAGTCTGGGAAGATATGGTTCTAAGAAATGGGGAGATATAGTTCTAAGAAATGAAAACAGTCTCCCCTTGTGGGCAGACTCTAACTTAGGAAACCATATACATCAAAGAAAACAGGAGAGAATGAAACAGTCAAGTGAAACAGTGAGATAAAAGTGGGGTCTTTGAATGAATCAGTGTTATAAAAGCTAGACAGCTGATATAAGGAAGAATTAAAACCCTTCACACTTTCTGTATCTTCTTTCTTCCCTTACTCATCAGGAAAGGGAAGAGAAACATTTGGCAGGAAAGAAGGAAAAGCCACAGAAAAATTGTCCTACCAAGGGTACAGGTTCAGTCCCTGGTCAGGGAATAAAGATCTGGCAAGCTGTGCAGCCAAAAGGAAAAAAAAAAAGATGAAAATTTTAGACCGAAAGAAGTTCTCAAAGCTGTGGTAAAATAAAATAAAACTGGGAAGTTCTAAGTATACCTACTTTAGACTCATTTTGAATCATTCTCCTGCCCCACCCCAAATGTCTTGATTTCAAAATTGCTTTCCCCAAATCAAAGGAAATATGGTTATGATATGATTATCCTTCAGGATTTTTCTCCTCTAACCACAGTTTTGCCATACTGAGTTTCTTAATAAATATTATCTCAATTCCTTTGATAAACACCTTATATATCAGAAATAATTCTCATGTGACCAAATCCTCAAGCATATGATACTGATGAGTCAATAAGCCTGGTTTTGTGTTATTTTTTCCTCTGGTAGGTTTATGTCACACCAACTATTACTCTTAGTTGTCCTCATTTCTTTGACATACATGTACAGAAGTCCATACATGTTCCTCTTGCATACACTTAGGTTTGAATCTTATTGAAGGGTGATCTTGAAAATAGTTGACAACACTGAGTAAAAGATGATTTACCCAGTCCTTCCTGTTTACATGGCTGTGGGTTCACAGAGGGTCTAATGTGAAGGAAAGGTAAGCAGGTGAGGGTAGGAGCATAGTCAGCATAAATGTATCCACAGGGAAGGTGCCAAGTTCAGGAGGGGAACAGTGGAGGAAAGCCCAACTGCAGAAAGAAACTGGTCAGAGACCAAAAGAGAATTATTGAATATTTAATAAAATGTATACAATTTGAGTTTGATTTTAAGATATAGATAGAAAAATGGGAATATTGTGTTAGACTTCTAGGTAATGCTAATGCTGTTTGAGCAATTGCTGGCGGAGTTAGACAAAATATCAAAGTAATTAAATAGCATTTAGCATCTGAGTAATATATTGAATCATGTTGCCTCTAAATTTTAGATGTGGAAAGGGATATTAGCAATTATTTACTCATAATTCATAATTTTACAAAAGAGGGAACTGAAGCCTGTAAAGCTAATTATTTAGCCAGTCTCACACAACCTTAGGGAGAGTTTCTTAACTCTGACGATTATTCCGTTTGGGGGAGAATAGTTCTGTACCCTCAATGCCTCCTTTAATTTTCTGTAATTATACCTGAAGGAATTAATAAGTAACAGACGTAGCATACCAGCTAGTAAATATGGGCCTTGAGGCTGTCCTTGTGAATCCTAAATGTTACAATGAAAACAATTAGCATATTAGAGGAATTTACTATAGGTGGGATTAATGTCTATTCGGCAATTCCTTTTACATGAGTACAACTTATAAATAATGTACTTTTAGTATTACTCTCTAGAAATATAAAGATTTATTCTTTCCTGATATCTATTAGACCAGTAGTTCTTAATTGCAGGGTTCCAATATAATCATTTAAGAGATCTATTTCAAATAACTTATGAAGAATGCTTATAGAATAGTTGTCAGTCCTGTGTTTTATGTATTTAAGATATATGTAATGGTTAGGTTATTTCTATTACAGCTGTCACTAGCATAGCATTAAGGTATTCTCCCTTTGGACTGAAAAAGAAATGATATAACGTGATTACATGGAGCAAGCCAGCATTTAAATTTTAGTTTGAGGTAAACCACTGTTAGCACAATTGATGGAGTCAACAATCTCTACTTCATTTACAGTTTTTCCGGGTTGATACTTTAAATCCTGAAAAGAGTTCTGTCTGGCATAGGTAAATGTAGCATTCTTTTGTTTTTCTTTATTGTCACTAAAGACTTTTCTACATCACTTACTTCATAACTTTTTGCACTTGTTGACAATGTGAGGCTGGAAAAAAAAATGAAAGGACAAAAAAAGAAAGAGCAGCAATAGTAAGTGGCTCAGAAAGTGTATGTGACACAGATGCAATCACGGGAGAGAAAGGGGTTCAGAGAGGAGACTGAGATGAGAAGCCCAACAGGAGGAATGTGGGCAGAGAAGAAGGGAGGCCTGGGAGCTCAGTGAGGAAGAGGACAGCCCTGCCTCTCACTTCCACCCTCACAGCCCCTGCCTTTGATCTAGCTCATTCAGCACAAACTTCTCTTCCATAGACTCAACTTTTAAAAATTATTTTAGAAAGTCTTACATTTCTGTAGTCTAAAATTAAAAAATACTGAGATGTGACAAATTGGTGTGATTTTTTTTTTTTCCTTTTTCTTTCTTTGTTCTTTTAGTTGATGGAGGCCCACGCTAGTAGGGACAGAGTCATAAAAAACTGTATAGCTCAAACCTCATCAGTAGTAAAACAGCTCCGAGAAGAGAGAGAAAAGAATCTGGATGATTTAACGTTATTAAAGCAACTTAGAAAAGAACAGACAAAGGTAAGTTGAATAAGGTTTACATTTGTAAGGCAAGGTTTCCAAACTTAGCCTTCAAATTAAAAGCAGTTTTTAATATGAAAAATCCAGAGTAAGATATGCTTATTACTTAAAATGACCAGGAGGTTAGTACTTCATTCTTAATGGGCTTTATTTTGTTGCCCTTCAGTGTTAATTAGTAAATTAATGTGCATTTTATGATTGTATGTAATGTAGCAGCCTTAGCTTAAAAAAAAGCATGTAATCATGTTATTTCCATTCCTTTGTATATTCTACAGTTAAAAATATAAGGATTAATACAGATCAACACAATGTTAAAATATCTGTGGAAATCACATCTGTATCTATATTTTGAGTCTTGAATTGAGAAGAAACATTTTAAAAATGTATATACAGTTTAAAAATATTTACCTCTGGTTTCATCTGTAGAAACCTGCTAAATGTAATACAGATGTTTAGCTTCAGGATATTACCCTCTTCAGCCATAAAAATGTAGTACAGTACTGTTTAGATATAACCAGGTACACTAGAGCCTCCTTACGTTTATTTCTTTGCTATGAAAAAGATGGTATGAGTCTTTGACTCTTTTCAGACTCTCCTTTGTTTCTATTTCATTTCCCATCCCTGCCATTTTCCCTTTTAGGAAAACACCAAGCGTCCACTGAGTGATATGTCAGAGGAAGCCTTATTTTCCTAAAGTCAGCTATAATGTAGATGAGTGTGGACTTCAGAGTAGAGTTAATGAGGCATAGCTATTTCTTTACAGCCCTTAAATGTGTCAGGTCAAGAAAACAGTGGAAATGTATACCATATTTTATTTTCCAGACAGCATTACTGTTTTTTGGTGAGGGACTAGCTCAAGGGGTAACTTTTTATTCTGGTACACTTTCAAACTCTCAGAAAAGTTGCACAAATAGTACAAGGAACTCCCATGTACCCTTTACCTATATTCACCTTTTGTTTACATTTTGCTCCACCTGCTTTACATTTCATTCTCTCCACCCTTCCTACCCTTTCCTCTTTGCCTCCCTTTTGCCCTGTCTTTCTCCTCCTCCCTCCATACACATTTTTTTTCTTACCATTTTGAGAATATACTGGGTACATTATACTCTTTTACCCCTACATATGTTGATCATTCCCTAACAACAGGGGCTTTCTCATATATGCTATTGCTGCTGCTTAGTCCTTCAGTCATGTCCCAACTCTGTGACCCTATGGACTGTAGCCTGCCAGACTCCTCTGTCCATGGAATTCTCCAGGCAAGAGTACTAGAGTGGGTTGCCATGCCCTCCTCCAGGGGGTCTTCCCAATCTATAGATCAAACCTGGGTCTCCTGCGTTGCAGGCAGATGCTTTACCACTGAACCATTAGAGAAGCCCTTCTCTTAACATGACTGCTGTATACTTACCACAATCCTGTCTGCATTTTAAGATGGCATAATAGGTGACTTACTGGTCCTTGCATGTTGGGTAACTGAAAATCCAGTGTGACATAGAATCATGTTTTCATACTGAACAAGTTGTGAAGTTTGCTGTTTGTTTAGTGGATGTAGCCAAATTTTGCGAAGGGGACCTTGCTGTCTCTCTCAGGTCTTATCTTTTGCTGCACACAGGAGAGTGTGTGCACTTTCTTAGTCATCCTACTGATGCAATATGTCTCACTGGATACAGGATTCATCCACTATCTTTACTGTTCTCTATGTTCATGATGACTGCTTCAGCCCTGTGTTTCACACCTGCTCATTCATTAGTCAGCAGTGGGTTCTTCAGTGAACTTGGGCTGTAAAGGTCATCTTAGGAGGCGTTTGGAAACCAGCCAGTGAGTTATGAAAGGGTTTCCTAGCCTGTGAACTGCATGGGACTGTAGTAGAAGGTAACCATGGGTAGTACTTCAGCAAATAAGGAAGCTTGAATTTTTTCTTTAAGTTTGCTGTGAAAGTTATGGAATCAGAAAGAGGCAGCTCTTACAGATGTTCCAGCTCTACCTCATCATTTTCTCTATGTGGAAACAGACTCAGAGATACTGACCTCCCCAAAGTCACAAACTAGTAAGTAGTGGGACTGGACTTGAATCCATCTCTTCTGACTCTGAATTCAGTCAGTGGTTTTACATTAAGTTGTGACTAATAGTCAAATTCTGATTACTTCAGTGAATAGTTTATTTGCGTACGATGCCAGTCTGAAAGTTCCCAGTTCTTTACCCTAAACCTTACCTCCAAAACGGAGAAGGCAATGGCACCCCACTCCAGTACTCTTGCCTGGAAAATCCCACGGACGGAGGAGCCTGGAAGGCTGCAGTCCATGGTGTCGCTGAGGGTCGGATACGACTGAGCGACTTCACTTCCACTTTTCACTTTCATGCATCGGAGAAGGAAATGGCAGCCCACTCCAGTGTTCTTGCCTGGAGAATCCCATGGACGGGGGAACCTGGTGGGCTGCCATCTGTGGGGTCGCACAGAGTTGGACACGACTGAGTGACTTAGCAGTTAGCAGTATCTCAAAAAAGCCTTGCTGGAACTATATATCTGCTGTCACCTGTTCGTAGGCTTTGAGAGGAATTTTACCTGTGTAAGTCCCAGAGCCTCAAAAACAACTATCTCAAAGGTAGCATTTTGTTGGCGCCACTGAAATTGTATTAGAAGCTGGCTGTAATGTCTGCCATGTTCAAGAATAGAAGGAATATTGATTATAAAGGCAGATTGCTCTGAGGAAACCCATCTACCACTTGGAGGTTTTGTAATCTTGTAAATTAATATGAAACGTCTGAATTTCAATTTGTAAAGTGGAGTTGATACTTAATATTTTATTTTGGAGGGTAAGGATTAAATTGTATAATATATGTAAGAGGTAACATATTGACTGATATGAAGTAGCAGATTCTTTCTTCTTTGAATCTCTGGGACTCCATATTCATTCCATTAATTCTCTCTACAATATCCACCCAACCAGTGGTTCCACCTTTTGTTTAACCAGTATTAAGATAATTGAGGGGATGTACAGTCTTATGTGGCAGTGCATTCTGTTTTCGGACAGCTGTAATTGTTCAGATATTTTCTTATTGTGAAAATCTGTCTCCTTGTAACATGTAATTACTGATCCTTAATCATCCCTCTGGATAAATATAAACCCATTTCTACAGGATACCCGTTTAAATATTTGAGAGCAATTATAAACACTGTCTTTGAAGAAGGAAATGGCAACCCACTCCAGTGTTCTTGCCTGGAGAATCCCAGGGACAGGGAAGCCTGGTGGGCTGCCGTCTATGGGGTCCCACAGAGTTAGACAGGACTGAAGCGACTTAGCAGTAGCAGCAAAACACTGTCTTAGTGGCGTGTTGTAACATTGTTCTTTGAAGTTGTTACTTCTTTGGCAGAAAATCCGGGCTTTGACAGAGCTGTGAAGCTTTAATGATTTCTGTGTCTGTATAGCTGATTAAAACCTGAAACTGAGGTTGTTCTCGTTTAAGCAGGCGGACTTCCTCAGGCTTGTTACTACTCCGCAGCACAGCAGACATGCTGTCCTTCCTTGTTCATGGCTTCAAATCCTATATTCTGGTGCATACTCTTGACACCAAGTTTTGAATCTAAGGGAGTTTACAAGGAGCATTGAATGAGTACCACATCCAGTCTTATTAGTGTTAGGTGCACATTTCTCAGACCTGAGCTGTACTCCTAATTTATGCTTAGGTGCTTTGGTCTGGGTCCCCACCTCTTTGTTGCCCAAATCTTGTCTAACTCGCTGGCATTTTTTCCCCTAAATCTCCTGGCCTGAAGACATCATCCTGCTGTTAACTTCTTGTCTGCCTCAACCTGTAGTCCATACTTTTTTTTGCTAATTTTCCTGAATACTTCAAGGTTCTCCTCCTAGAACTAGTTAGCTTCCTTTCCTGTCAAGTCTCTCTGAGCAGAGGCGACTAGGAGTTTGATGGGTCCTGCCATCTGGACCTGGCAGTGGGATTAGCTACTTTTTTGATGGAGTTATTAGGTTGGCAGTTAAAAAGAAAGACTTTTTTAGCATTTTAGACCTCAGACCTCTGGCCATATGATTAAGGTATGGAAAATTCTTCCCTTTCTCAATTACTTGAGCCTTTTATATCCCCCTTCTCTGTTTTTCTTCCTATTTCTTTTTTCTTTTATTCAAATCCTCCTGGTGAGCTGTCCTCGTGGCCAGGAGGTCAACACGCAGGCCGCCCCAGGCACCCTCATCCGTCAGCCCTGCTGGCAGGGCAGTGGCCTGAGGTTTTTGGGGATAGGGTGTGGCTGGAGAGTGTTTGGGCGGGAATGCTTTGCTGCCAAGCTTAACAGTAACAGGAAAGGGTGCCAGTTCCAAATATGGATGTCCTTGATGAAGCAGTAAAAATTATTGATTTTATTAGATTTCAGTCTTTGAAGTACATGTGTTTTTAAGACCAAATGGGAAAAAACAATGAAAGCATTTCTGCAAACGAGCCCCCAATGGAAAAGCACTTTTGTGATTGAACTGTGAGTGGAACAAGCCCCTTTTGTCACGAAACACAGTTATACTTGGGACAGATGACTGATAGACAGATATACTTAATTTAGACTTGGAAATTTGGCAGGTATTTTCTCAAAAAGGAAGCAAGTAAGCCTGTCACTTTTAGGAACATAACCAACAGTATTCATTGCCAGTGACAAAACTTTCAACCATGAGCGTAGAAGCTTCCCAAAGTTAAAAAGTGATGATCTCCATGGTGATATATATGATATTTGATACTTTATAATGAAATGCATAGGTATTTGAAAGATCTGCATGACTTAATGAGCTGATAGTTTCCAGATGAACTTTATACAGTGTTACAAATGATATATCATTTTTTTAAAACTTGAAATACGGTTGATGTACAATTTTGTGTTAGTTTCTGGTGTACATCAAAGTGATTCAGTTATACATACATATATTCTTTTTCAGAGTCATTTCCATTATAGGTTATTACAAGGTATTGAATTATGGTTCCCTGTGCTATGCAGTAGGTCCCTATTGGTTATCTATTATATATATATAACTGTCTATCTGTTCGTCTCAAACTCCTAATGTGTCCCTTCCCTGTTCATTTTCCCTTTGGTAACCATAAGTTTGTTTTCCATGTCTGTGAGTCTGTTTGTGTTTTATAAACAAGTTCATTTGTCATCATTTTTTAAGATTCCACATATAAATATAGATTTGTCTTTTTCTGTCTGACTTTCTTCACTTGGTATGATCTCTCGGTCCATCCATGTTGCTACAAATGGCATTTTTTCATTCTTTTTTTATGGCTGAGTAGTATTCCATTGTGTAGATGTACCAAATCTTTTTTCTGTTCATGTGTTGGTGGGCACTCAGGTTGCTTCCATGTCTTGGCTGTTGTAAACAGTGCTGCTGTGAACACTGAAGTGCACGTATCTTTTCAAATTCATATGCCCAGGAGTGAGATTGCTGGGTCATACGGTAGCTCTGGTTTTAGTTTTTTAAGGAAACTCCATACTGTTTTGAAACTGGAGAAAACCCATAGAAATTCCCTATTGCTGATTAGCTGTGGTTTCAGCCTTGTTTCCAGGAAACACATGAGACTCCACAGAGAGCAGTCTAGATACACACACACATCTTGACATTTCCTGCATGCGTAAAGCATGCCAAGCATCTGAATATAACTTAGATGTTGTAGGATGACTTGTAATGGATTGATATGGTTTCATGTTTATTTGCCCCCAGCCAGGATCTCATTCTAAATAAACAGTATACCGAACAATGTGTATGAAGAGAGGGGAGGAGTGTCTGGATTTTACTGGGGTCCAGTTAGTTTAAGGTATTGAAAGATTTGCTTTAAGATAGTTTCCTAGATATTGCCGATTTTTATCCAGAGGCAAAAAAAGTCATTTTGTCACATGTGTGCCCTCAGATTCCCACGATGCAGTTTTGAGGTTTAACTCTGCTCCTACACGTGGCTACGAGAAAGATGTCGGAAATAAAACCACCGTCCGCATCATTAATTCTCAGGTAAGCTGGGTAGACCTTTCATGAATATACATTTTACAGGTAAATAGCTTAACTGGGTGAATGAAGAGAAATCACCCAGCTCTCCATGACCATGATCTCGGGGTTTTGTAATGATAAAAAATTACTGAGAAAAAAATGCAGAGACATGGGAATTCATGTGTGCTGTGAAGAGGGGAAAAAGCAGTAAATAAGATCAAAAGGAAAAATCAGAGTAGAGGTAGAAACACATATATAGGTAGCACACTGAGTTCTGTGAACTGTGAAAAAGGAAGTTAAACAGAATAAATCAGGGGTGGAGGGCAGAAAGGCAAAAATACAGAATTCAAGAGGCAGCAGAACATCTCAGAAATTTCACTTTGTCATTGTCATCTGAAAATTTTAAAAAGGAAGATTCTTTTTTGTGTGTTCTTAAAAAGAATGTTTTCCAAAATTCATAACAAAATTATTCTCAGAACAAACCACAACAATTTCTAGCATTTCAAACTATATGTAAAAAGTGGAGTGATGAGAAATATATAGTGAGTTTCTTATCGAAAAANGGGGGGCTGTGTGGCACGGGGGCCCCAGGCTGCCTGAGGACAGGTCAAGGCTGGGTGGGGGCTGCTTGCTTTGCAGACCCCAGAGGACCGTGGAGGGAGGCAGTGGGGGTGGCTGACCAAGATGTCCAGAGGGAGCAGGAGGGTGAGAAAGCCCAGCTGCGGGGCTGAGTCAGGTTGGCGAGGTTGAAATCTAGCCTAAATATTGACAAAAAATGCAGGAGCAGCAGCTGGTTTTGTTAGGAAAACATAGAGTTTGGTTTTAGTTCTTTAAATTTTCATAACTTCATTCAAATCAGGTTGCCACCTCCTTGTCCTTTTTTTGTTTTATTTCTTTGTGCTATTTTTGCAAATCTATACTGAAGGATCAATAAGTCATAGTGGAATTACTGAGTTAAAGGACATGGGAATTAACATTTTTGCTAAGTCTTACCAAATTGCTTTCTATAGAAGTTACAACAATTTGTACTCCTACAAAAAAATACATGTGAGTGTATCTTTCCCCATACCCTCACTAATACTAGGTTTTATCGGAATTATCAGGTTTCTTCTTTAAAAAAGTTTTTTGGTCATGTTATGACTTAATTTGCACTTCTTTTTGCATAAGTAAGAGTGTACATTTAAAAATAGATTTATTGGCTGTTTGTTTTTCTTCTGTGAACTACCTGAGCTTTTGAGTTTTTTTTTAAAGCTGTCAATAATATGCAGCAGTGCTTGAGAACTATGGTTTTATAAGATTTAACAATTGATTAAATACAAGAATATCACAGGTTTTGAAATCTAGCCTAAGTATTGACAAAAAATGCAGGAGCAGCAGCTGGTTTTGTTAGGAAAACAGTATAGAGTTTGGTTTTAATTCTTTAAATTTTCATAGCTTCATTTTTGTTTTCCTTTTCTTGCAGTTGAAATGGATGCAATCAGAACTGAATGTTGAAGAAGTGGTAAATGACAGAAGCTGGAAGGTATAAAGTAATGTTGGTTCTTGGAGGGAACTAGGAGGGGAAGCAGAATTAGCAGAAGGAAACACGCCGAGGGAGGAGGGAGTAAAGAGTGCCTTGGGCACTTAAGAATTAAGGTCCTTCGTTTACCAGCAGTGGAAGGTTTTACCTTTTTAGGGGGTGGGAGTTGCAGCTGAAAGCCAAATAGAGCCGTCTTATGAAAGAAGTCGCCTCCAGTCTCGTGGTGGAATTGCATGGCTGTCATGGTAACAGAATTAGAGACATTCTGTATGCTTCCTAACATTAACTGTGGGCTATTGGATATTTAGAGTTATTAGTTGTTAACTTAGAACCTTCAGTCAGTTTATTTAAGTTAGCCTTTCTGTGATTAGTTATTTCCATAAATTTTCATATCATTAACTACCCTTCACAATTGCTCGTTTTCTAACATATCTGATCATGAAACTTTTTTTGTATATAGTTTCATATGGTTTCACCGGTATCTGATAATAGGGCTTTTTATGGCTCCTAGATTCGCATGCTCCTTATTACCATCTGCTGCTGCTGCTTAGTTGCTTCAGTCGTGCCCAACTCTGTGTGACCCTATGTGACCCACCAGGCTCTTCTGTCCGTGGGATTCTCCAGGCAAGAATACTGGAGTGGGGTGCCATGCCCTCCTCCAGGGGATCTTCCCAACCCAGGGATGGAACCCAGGGCACCTGCATTGCAGGCAGATTCTTTACCACTGATCTACCAGGGAAGCCCTATTACCACCTACATGATTCTAATTAGGAATTAGATTGGGGGACCAGGATCCTAGGACTTTACATGTAGTTAAAAACCACAAAATTCTGACTTTTTAGTTTTATGGAAAAGTATGTTTACATGTCCTCTCTAAAACTTCAAAGATTTCCAAAGGGCAAAATCAATTGAATCTGAAAGAATGAACTGAAAATTGTTTTATCCTTTGAAATTAACTGATGGAATTGGGCTGAATCCAGATGGAGGTCAACAGAGCCAAAAACTGGAGTGTACCAACTTGCAGAGCCCTGAATAAACTGCAAAATACAAATTGACTTTCTTTGTTTTATCACATTTATTTCCTATCGTTTTTGCTAAAATTTCATATTTCTGCCCTTTCCACCTATGTGATAAAATGTTTGCTCCTTGAAAGATTTTGGCAAAATTTGTCCATTTTTATTCTCTAGAGAGATAATATTTACTCTTGGGATGGAATGGGGGTGGGCACAATGAACATCTGGTTTGGAAAACCCAGTGTAAGGATTGATGTATGTAAAATGTAGTAGGAAGAGTAAAGCATTTTTGGATTTGGTATTACTTTAAAAGAAAATATGCTCCATCCACTCCACATATAATGAGGCTATTTGTTTTCAAGGAAAGAAACTGTAGCCATGGTGCAATCGACCAGCAAAAATGGTTAAGAAGTTATTTAGGGAAAGGATTTGGAGAGGCTCAACCAGGTTGTGTGTATCATCCCAACCAGTGTGTCAAACCACTAATCTGAAGCCTCTGATCCAAGCATTGGGAACTCCAGGGACATGTCAGAGCTAGGAGCTGTAAGACAAAAAGGACAGAAAGAGTCTTTATAATTTCTTCATGTTCTAATTGTGAGAAACATATGCCAAAGAGCATCTAACATGTCGAATGTAAAGAATATTAGTAAAATGAACATGTATCTACTGCCCAGTTTAAGAAATTGAATACCAGTACCCTATGTAGATTTTTCTTTTATTTTTATGCTAGTCCATTTTAGCCAACATGGGTTGGTTTCTTTGGGAGATTTTTGGTTTGTTTTTTTACCTAAAAATGGTTAGTTCCTTACATCAGTAAAGTATGAGGGTAAATTCTGAGAAAAAATTGTTTTAAATTTTTATAATTTTTAAAATTGGAATACAAAATTCCTTAGACACATGATTAATTTTTAAAAAAATATTAAAAGATATACAATAAAAATTCTACTGTCATGCCTCTCTAATTTTAACCACCTCCTTTCCCTTTCCTCTGAAAGGATGTACATGCTTTCAGATATTTGTAACTTTAAAACTCTGTTTGTGTACACACATATACGTATATTTTCTCCTTTATCGGACAAATGGAAGTGTGTTTTTCTTAATGTATCTTGGCGATCTTTCCAAATTAGGATAAAGAGATTTCTTATTCTTTTTTTATGTTTGCTTTATATTCCATCAAATGGCTATACCAAGATTTTTATTTAACACAGTCCATATGGACAAGTAATCTTAGATGTTTTGAACATTTATATTTGTTTAGTTTTTAGGAAGCAAGGTAAATAGAACAAAACATTACATAAATTTATACAATTTAGCAAAAGACTGGGCTTCCTTCGTAGATTAGACTTCCCTACCTACATGGTAGAGCATCTGGCACTCATTTAGAAAAGCATGACCAAAAAAAAAAAAAGAAAAGCATGACAGATATTTAAATAAAATCTACATTATAAAAGAATTTTTAAACAGTTTTATCTTAAAGTTAGTTTAGATATTTTGTCAAACTGTCCAAAATATGTTATATGGATTTAAAATATTTGTGAGTTACTAAATAAGCTAACTTGTGATGATTTTTGTCCTTGAATAATTTAAATTTTATTAAAATAATGAAAATTTTTTTTTTGAAAATTATTTTATAAATGAATATCAAGGCAGTCTGTGCTCTTCAGTTCAGTCGCTCAGTCATATCTGACTCTTTGCAACCCCATGGACTGCAGCACACCGGGCTTCCCTGTCCATCACCAACTCCCAGAGCTTACTCAAACTCATGTCCATCGATTCAGTGATGCCATCCATCCATCTCATCCTGTCATTCCCTTCTCCTCCCACCTTCAATCTTTCCCAGCATTGAGGTCTTTTCTAGACTAGGCACTGTGCTCTTAGTGCCTAGTAAGTCAGTTTGAATTGGTGAGGAAAACACCTCTGTTTTCTAAACCTGTTGACTTGGGGCAAAGAAGGTTATGAAGTGAAGTGAAAGTCACTCAGTCGTGTCTGACTCTTTGCGACCCCATGAACTATACAGTCCATGGACTTCTCCAGGCCTGAATACTGGAGTGGGTAGCCTTTCCCTTCTCCAGGGGATCTTCCCAACCCAGGGATCAAACCCAGGTCTCCCAAATTACAGGCGGATTCTTTATCAGCTGAGCCACAAGGGAAGCCCAAGAATATTGGAGTGGGTAGCCTATCCCTTCTTCAGCAGATATTCCCCACCCACGAATTGAACCAGGGTTTGCTGCATTGCAAGCAGATTCTTTACCAACTGAACTATTAGGGAAGCCCCAAAGAAGGTTATAGTCACCCGAAATTTCAGGTCTAATTTATACAAGATCATTCGGTGACCTTTGTTTCTGTTCACATGTCTTAGGTGTTTAATGAACGCTGCCGAATTCACTTCAAGCCTCCAAAGAATGAATAAAAAGATACTTTTTTTTAAGATGGACCGGGTCATCTCATAAAGAGTCAAGCATGACAGACATCAACATGGTGGGCTTTCCCAGGAAGATTCTGAGCCAACAGTCCAAGACCTTTTGTTGATTTCAGCCCCACTTAGCCAAGACCTCACATATAAATAATTCTGATAATTATGGAGAAATCAACTGCTATTTTATACTGATTCTGTAAAAAAAAAAAAAGTTTTGTAACTATTAAAATAATTTTCTGACTCAATGTACATAATTATTTGATTGTTTTCCCAGTTGAGATAGTAAGCTCTTGTAAGAGTATTTGAATACAATTTCAGTATGTAATTTGATTTATATTGTATCTTTTTGAATTTTACAAATTTATTGACATCAGCGTAGACCTTTTTGGTCATTGATAGTTTTCTCTCTTATTTATCTCTTTAGGTTTATTGCTCGTAAGTTAAAGGGAAGTAATATGGCCTGGATACTGTTCAAGGAAACTCTCTTAGTACCTTATTTTTATATGCAAAAACTATTGTTAGGTGGAAACATTTTCCTGGATAATGTTTCTGTGGACAGTGCAAAGGAAAGCAAAGTAAAACAAGTTCAGAAAATGGAAAAGTAGAAGACGGCTTGCATGGTGGACTTCCAGCACAGGGGGATTGTATCCATCTTCTGTTGTTGTTTAACAAATTTAGCAGCATGAAATCACTCCTGTTTGTTATCTTTCAGTTCTGTAGGTCAGAAGGTGAGGAAAGCTTGACTGAGTTCCGTGCCTGGGGTCTCACAGGCTACAGTCAATTTGTGACTGGCTCTAGTCTGGAGTCGCCAGGGGAAGAACCTGCATCCAGGCTCATTCAGTTGGTAGAATTCAGATCCTTTCAGTCCTAAGACTGAAATTCCTGACACTTTGCTGGTTCTCATCAGCCACTCTGAGCTTCTAAAAGCCATCCACATTTCTTGATGCTATGGCCTCCCTTTTCAAGCTAGCAATGGTGCATTGAACCTTCATTCTTGGAATCTGACTTCCTTTTCTGCTATCAGCCAAACAAACTGCTTTTAAAGGGTGTATATTAGTTTTACCATAATAGTTTTCCTTTCTTTTAACTTAAAGTCAACTGATTACAACTTTAATTATATTTGCAAATCCCTTTTTCTGGGTAATGTAACATCACAGATGTAGTGTCTCATATTCACAGTCTGAGGAATTAGCATGGGGCATCTTGGAGAGCCCTTCTAGGATCTGCCTACCACAGTTTAAATGCAAGCCTCCTGGCTCTGGCACAGTTAGATCACCCCACCCAGCAGGGTTGTGGATAGGCTTGTGTGTTCAGTATGCTGTCAGGTTGTGCACTGGAGCATTTTGAGCATTTACCATGGGTCAGATATTGTTGGAGTTTTTGAGGATATTATAAGACCTACTTTTGGGAAGATTATAGTCTTTCAACAAGAAAAAAATATCCTAGTGCCAGCAATGAAAAGGATTTTCTATAGGACTTGCCTGTTATTGAATGGTTCATGACAGAAAAAGTGAAAGTCACTCAGTTGTGTCTGACTCTTTGCGACCCCATGGACTGGAACACTCCAGACTCTGTCCTTGGAATTCTCCAGGCAAGAATACTGGAGTGGGTTGCCATTCCCTTCTCCAGGGGATCTTCCTGACCCAGGGATAGAACCTGGGTCTCCTGCATAGATTCTTTACTGTTTGAACTACTGAAGAACCCACATGACAGCTGATGTTTAATAATTATTACATGTATGAGTGAATTGAATGGATTCATTAAAGAATAAAAATAAGCCTCAACAAAGATGTCCAACAGGGAATTCAGAACCAGAATCCTTGGAAAAGATTCATAACAGCCTTTCCAGCATTTCACATCTGCTCTAAAGTACCGAATCATTCCAATATTATGAAAATGTAATTATGGTATGGATGACTTTTAGTGTAAATGAATATTAGTGTATTCAGTTTATGATGAATGGCATTTAAAGACTCCAGTTTTTAAGAAACAGGTGGTACATTGCTTTTGAAAGTTGATTTGTGTGCTGAAACAGTGTCTTGCATATAATTGGTGTCTTACAACAATGTTGTAATGTTGATTTTGTTGCTTGAAGGATAGGTAAGTGTTAGTCACTCAGTTGTGTCTGACTCTTTGTGATCCCATGGACTATAGCCCTCCAGGATCCTCTCTGCATGGAATTCTCCAGGCCAGAATACTGGAGTGGGCAGCCATTCCCTTCTCCAGAGGATCTTCCTGACTCAGGGATCAAACCTGGGTCTCCTGCACTTCAGGCAGATTCTTTACTATCTGAGCCACCAAGGAAGACCCTGAAGGATAGGTAAGATTTAGCCAGAGAGAAAAAACCAGAAGGTACAAAAGTTCAGAGAAGAGTTTGGCCCTTTCACTACAAAATGGAAGATAACCATGGAGGAAATACCGATGATAATCCATTAGCAAATTCTTTTTTAACAAGTATTTGAGTGCCTTCCACATCCAAATTCTAGGCATTATTAGCCACTACTAATCAGTTTCACTGCTAATCAATGAACAAAACAGATTAAAAACTTTTCCTATCAAAGAGCTTTCTCTAAGAAACAGTGACAGACTATTTTGGATGCCAAAATCACTGCAGATGGTGAATGAAATTAAAACACTCTTTCTCCTTGGAAGAAAACCTATGGCAAGCCTAGACAGTATATTAAAAAGCAGAGACATTACTTTGCTGACAAAGATTTGTCTAGTCAAGGCTATGGTTTTTCCAGTAGTCATGTATGGATGTGAGAGTTGGTCCATAAAGACAGCTGGGCACCGAGGAACTGATGCTTTACAACTGTGGTGATGGAGAAGACTCAAGAGTCCCTTGGCCAGCAAGGAGATCCAACCAGTCAGTCCTAAAGGAAATCAGTCCTGAATATTCATTGAAAGGACTGATGATGAAGCTGAAGCCCCAGTACTTTGGTTGCCTGATGCGAAGAGCTGACTCAGAAAAGATCCTGATGCTGGGAAAGACTGAAGGCAGGAGGAGAAAGGGATGACAGAGGACGAGATGGTTGGATGGTGAGTTTGAGCAAGCTCCAGGAGATTGTGAAGGACAGGGAAGCCTGGTATGCTGCACATACATGCTGGTATGGGGTCACAAAGAGTCAGACACAACTGAGTGACTGAGCAACAGCAACAAAGAGCTTACATGTAGTAAGGGGAGACAAACAATAGAAAACAATTATATAATATGCTAAGAGGTGATAAAGTTCCACTCCCTCCCCACCAAAAAGCAAGAAATCAAAAATGGAGATTGCAAATGACTGTTTAGCTAAGAGAATATTATAATGCTATTGATCTTTGAAAAGTCAATTGAATTAGAGAATGAAATGTATCAAAGAAGTATAGTAATAAAAAGGAAGTTTTAGGGAATTCCTTGGCGTTCCAGTGGTTAAGACTCTGAGCTTCCACCACAGGGGATGCAGGTTCCATCCCTGGTCAGGGAACTACATCCCACATGTGGTGGTGCAGCATGGTTTAAAAAAAAAAGTTTTCTAATAAGTCGATATATTTCAAGTTATGCTCCAAAGATACTAGTTTGGGAAATAAGAGTGATAATACACCTAGTGCTACTGCAGTGGACTCTGCTTCTGTGCCACACTACCTACAGAAGACCATCCAGGAATACCTTGTAAACTGGGAGATTAGTCAAAGATGTGGTCTCATTTCAAATTAAGAAAAACGAATATTCTGCCTAGAGATGGGTGATCTAATCAAATACACTAAAGATCATTTAGGTTACTCATTATTTCTGTGTGCACTTACACTTCTAGATAAGCCTTGTTTCTTTAAAAAAAAAAAAAACCCACAAAACTTATTTAGTTGAGTATAAACACTGAAGAGTAAAAAAAACCCAAAAAGGCCTAAGGTGATCTCTCCTAATAGTGACAGCATTTCCAGAAAAAGCCTAGTTTACCCACAGCATTATGTTGGGGAGGAAAGTCAAAATGTTAATAAGAGGTTTGAACTCAGCTAGCTCCCAACTTCTGAGTGCAGTGACCAGTTGAGGGCATCCCTGGATTGAAGTCAGACCTCACTGAAATATTCCACCATGCAAATACAGTTCTCTCTTTGCTCAGTTGTTCAACCCACATTAAGTTTCTCTCTCTTTCCCTAATCAATTGTTCTTTACCTTTCTGAGGACAAAAATATTCCTGTCTGCCTGTCCATCCATCCATCTCCTCATTCATATACTTGTCATGTGGATCAGACACCATACCAGAGCCCTTTCTAGGGAGGACTCTGGCTCATAGCTCCCACTTACAGAGCACTCCTTGGTAGCCCACTTTATACCAAGCTGATTGGACCAGGGCTAAGTGATTGATCCAAGAACTGGCAAACCTTAAGCTAGCCAATGTCCTGTAACAAGTCCTAGAACAAAAAGTTGATCAGGACAATCAAATTCAAGGCTCTGAACTGAGAAATACTGAGAAAATGATGTACTTAGCAGTGGGAGGTGGAGCTTGAAGGAGAGTGGTGATGAGGTACAACGGGGACCAGGAAAGCCCATTGTTCTGAAAAAGCAGGGGCCCCACGTGGCTCAGTGGTAAAGAACCCACTTGCCAATGCAGGAGGCACAGGTTTGATCCCTGGGTCAGGAAGATCCCCTGGAGGAGGAAATGGCAACTCACTCCAGGAGATTGCCCAGAGATTCCCATGGACAAAGGAGCCTGGTGGGCTACAGTCCAGGGGTTGCAAAGAGTTGAACATGACTGAGCATGCACGCATATGAGGATGCACACCATGAAGCAGAGAAAAGTATACAAAATAAAAGACAGAATGTCAGTTGGGGCTGGCAGAAGAGTGGACAGAAACAGAGAAGCAGAGAGCTTGGGGAATAGCTGAGACCCATGAACGATCGGCCCCTAGAGTAAAAACCCACCATCACAGCTCTCAGTTCCTTAGAGCTGCCTTTGATCCCGGTTCTGGCTGTGAGATCCATTTATATTCGGGTCCCTCTTCTCCATGAGACCTGGTTGATTGGCATTTTCTAGATTTCTCGGCAGATGCATCTTCATGATAAATCTCTACATGACATAAAAAAGTTCTTTTGAACCAAAGGAGTCTATCAAGAACATTTCCAGTCAGTCAGTGGCCAAGCAGTATTTTCTTGTTTAAATAGTCCGTTGACATTAGGATATTTTTTCTTCATCCAATCAATACTTTCTCATATTGTTGTTGAGAGCACCATGGATGTGCTGGATAGCCTCTTGGGAGAAACTCCCCATGGTGTCTGAACTTCAGTTCCAGCAAGGAAAGACTCAGATTAGCTTCTAGGTTGAGTTTTGGCTTTTAAATGAGAAACATGCCAGAAACTGATCAATTCACTCCCTTAAGTAAGTAAAGCAATCCTGTTTCCCAAGAAAAAACAGGGTAAGCACTGACTACAACCCTGGGTAGCCTCATGTCCTCTGAATCTTCAGTTAACCCATCATTTAACCATGTCTATGGCAGAGAATTCTGGAAGTGCCTGGTAGATAGCTGGGGCTGAGGCCCTCACCTTTGAAAGCAAGAGTGCATTCTCTCGGTCTCTTTCTTTGGGGTTAGGGAAAATAATTCTCACCATAAAGAACAAATTCTTTCTCCCAGATTGCACTTCAAATTTGGTGGGGCAAATGTTTTAGAAATGTAATTTTTTTCCTTTTCTTGCCGTGGTATTGCTAAGAGGAGACATGTCTTTTGGGGAAAAAACCTGATCCTTTATTTGGATAAGGCCTTTAATTAAACGGCCAACCAACTTTTGAACACCCTTTCCATCAACAGTTTCCAGTTTTAAGTCTATTTTCCTTTTTGTTACTCTGGGAATCGCAACAATTTTGGAGGAATATATCTACTTGCTCAAGTACCACCTCCTTAGCCTTTAAATAAGCCACTCCCTTTTTGCAAAATCATCTATGTTAAAACTGATCTTAAACTATTCCAGCTGAATACTTTTAAACCAATTTGCAAATTATTAAGACACATTTAAATGTGGAGAAATGTATTTTCCTTTCCTTTATATTAATCTTCAGTGGAGTTTTACAATGTTGTGTTAGTTTCTGCTGCACAGCAAAGTGAATCAGCTATACATAAACACATATCCCCTCTTTTTGGATTTCCTTCCAGGAAGGTCACCACAGATCACTGAGTAGAGTTCCCTGTGCTATATAGTATGTTCTCATTAGTTATCTATTTTATTTGTTCTTGTTGTTCAGTTGCTAAGTCGTGTCCAACTCTTTGTGACTCCATGGACTGGAGCATGCCAGGCTTTCCTGTCCTTCACTATCACCCAGAGTTTGCTCAAACTCGGGTCCATTGAGTTGGTGATGCCTTCCAACATCTCATCCTCTGTCATCCCCTTCTCCTCCTGCCCTCATTCTTGCCCAGCATCAGGTTCTTTTCTAATGAGTTAGCTCTTCTCATCAGGTAGCCAAAGTATTGGAACTTCAGCTTCACCATCAGTCCTTCCAATGAATATTCAGTATTGATTTCTTTAGGATTGACTGGTTTGATCTCCTTGCTGTCCAAGGGACCTTCAAGAGTCTTCAACACCACAGTTTAAAAGCATCAATTCTTCCGGGCTCAGTCTTCTTTATGGTCCAATTCTCACATCTGTATGTGACTACCGGAAAAACCATAGCTTTGACTATACGGACCTTTGTCTGCAAAGTGATGTCTCGGCTTTTCAATATGCTGTTTAGGTTCGCCATGGCTTTTTTTCCAAGGAGCAAGCATCTTTCAATTTCATGGCTGCAGTCACTGTCCACAGTGATTTTGGAGCCCAAGAAGATAATCTGTTGCTGTTTCCATTGTTTCCCCATTTATTTGCTATGAAGTGATGTGACTGGATGCTGTGATCTTAGCTTTTTGAATGTTCAGTTTTAAGACAGCTTTTTCACTCTCCTCTTTCACCTTCATCAAGAGGCTCTTTATTTCCTCTTTGCTTTCTGCCATAAGGGTGGTGTCATCTGCGTATCAGAGGTCGCTGATATTTCTCCCTGCAGTCTGGAATCTGGGCTGGTGGCTGCGCTGGCTCCACCTCTCTTTNTTCCAAGGAGCAAGCATCTTTCAATTTCATGGCTGCAGTCACTGTCCACAGTGATTTTGGAGCCCAAGAAGATAATCTGTTGCTGTTTCCATTGTTTCCCCATTTATTTGCTATGAAGTGATGTGACTGGATGCTGTGATCTTAGCTTTTTGAATGTTCAGTTTTAAGACAGCTTTTTCACTCTCCTCTTTCACCTTCATCAAGAGGCTCTTTATTTCCTCTTTGCTTTCTGCCATAAGGGTGGTGTCATCTGCGTATCAGAGGTCGCTGATATTTCTCCCTGCAGTCTGGAATCTGGGCTGGTGGCTGCGCTGGCTCCACCTCTCTTTTCTTGGCTCAGGAGCTAGCAGCCAGTTGCCACAGTGGTGGGGGCTGGGCCACGGGCTGCACACAACCACTCACTGTCTCAGCGTGGGCAGCCCAGCCAGTCTCCAGGCGGCGGCTCACACATGGCTAAGCCCAAGCAGCCTGCCTGTGGGGTTCCTGCTCCTGGACTATTCGCCAATAAAAGGGAATAAACTCTATTTTATACATAGTATCAATAGTGTATACATGTGAATCCCAGTTTCTAAATGCATCCCACCCGGCTTTCCCCAAAATGTATTTTTCAACATTTTATGAATAAAAAATTATTTTCATACTATTTTTATTTTACCTGGCTTAGACAGATTGGGTCACACTTCCCCCCTGCCCCCGACACCACAAGACTTATGGGATCTTAGTTCCCCAACCAGGGGTGGAACTTGTGTCCTTGGCAATGAGAGCACAGAGTCTTAACTACTGGACTTCCAGGGAGTTCCCTGGGTCACACTTTCCATTTTCAATTCTATTAAGGCAGGTACTTCAGTTAAACCATTTTCTCTTTTCCTTTATAGCATAGAAGTATTCAACCCTAGCGAACATTAGAATCACTTCGACTGTTTTCCAGAGATTCTTATTTAATTGGTCTGCAGTGGGACTCCAACCTAGATATATATTTTTTAATTTGTAAATTAAGTGGTTCTAATATGTAGGCAAGATTGAGGATCACTGCACATAGTACTTGATCTTCTTACCCATTTATTCCTATTTATTATTATGTTCTCTTTAACATAAAGTCTACCTAATCAGCAACATGATATACGTCTCCATTTACTCCAGTTTTAAATTTCTGATAGTGAAGTGCAGTAATTGTCTTTGCATAGATTCTGTGCGTCCTTCAATAGACTAATTCTTTTTTTTTTTTTTNCTACCTAATCAGCAACATGATATACGTCTCCATTTACTCCAGTTTTAAATTTCTGATAGTGAAGTGCAGTAATTGTCTTTGCATAGATTCTGTGCGTCCTTCAATAGACTAATTCTTTTTTTTTTTTTTGGTTCGTTTTATTTTGGGCTGCCCTGGGTCTTCGTTGCCGAGCAGGCTTTTCTCTCCTGGGGGCGAGCAGGGGCTGCTCTCTAGCTGCAGCGCTTGGGCTTCTTGTTGCAGTGACTGTCTTGTTGCAGAGCACAGGCTCTAGGCACACAGGCTTCAGCAGCTGTGGGACGAGGGCTCAGTAGTTGTGGGCATGGGCCTAACTGCTCCAAGGCATGTGGGCTCTTCCTAGATGAGGGATCCGTCCTGTGTCTCCTGCATTGCAAGGAGGATTCTTAACCTCTGGACCACCAGGGAAGCCCCTAGGCCAATTCTTAAACCGGTGGTATAGGCTCTCTATACCAAGATCAGGATAAAGTAAAAATAAATCTAATAAGTCTGATTATGGAGTTTCAAATATCTTTGATCAGCTCTTCTGTGTATACAGCTATAGATATTTGTGTCCTTGTTTTCACTGTTTGGAAAATGATTATTATTAGACCAGTGGAATCATCTCTGGTAACCCTGTTACCTAAGAGTCCTGTGGTATTAATACTAGCCAGGCAGTGGAGATCCTTTAGTTCATTTATTGAACTAAATCTCTACGTGGTAAGAGCTGAAAGCAGATGAATAGAACAGTTTCCTTATCAAGAAGCATTTAGAGTTGTCAGTGGTTACCAAAAAAAATCACTGTATTTCAAGTTCTCTCGAACCTCCTTCGGGGTCAGAAGAGCTGAGCAAATGAATTCTAAGCTTGTCTTAGTGAAGTGTAGGGATTAAGAGTATTGGTCTTGGAGGCAAACAGCCTGGGATTTTATCCTTACTTTACTAACTAGCCATGAGGCTGTCGGCAAGTAACTTAACCTCTCTATGCTCAGTCTCTGTAAAGGGGAGAAACTAATAATAGTTACCTTATGAGGTTGTTATAAGAATTAAATGAATGATATGTGGAAAGTCTTTAGGACTCTGGCATATAATAAGCACTTAATATATACTATATTATTATCTGGGGGTGGGGATTGGCAAGTGGCACTAGCAGAGTGCGGAACACAGTGGAAGACAGTATTCAGGGCATCTTTATAACAAATATCCTCTTCTCCTTCCCCCTCTTCCTTTTTCTCCTTTCTTCCTTCTCATCTCTCTCACTTCTTCCCCTCTCTTTCCTAAACAATTCAGTCCAAAATCCGTTAGATAATGCCAAGGAAGGATTACAATGAATAGTTGTATGTCAATAAAGTAGAATATATACATGAAATAGAAAAATTTCTAGAAAGACATGCTACTAAAGCAAACTCAGGAAGAAATAGTCAGTCTAAATAGATCTATAACAAGTAGAGAGATTCTATTAGTAATCAAAAACTTCCCACAGAGGAAAGCCCAGGCCCAGACAAGTTCACTGCTGAATTCTACCAATCATTTAAAGAAGAACTAATACTAATTTCACATAAATTCTTCCAAAAAATAAGAGAGGAACACTTTCCAACTCATCCTATGAGACCAGTATTACCTAGATACCAAAACCAAAGATATCAGAAGAAAACAACAGACCAGTATATTTTAAGAATACGGATGCAGAAGTCCTAAACAAAATGCTGGCAAACCAAATGCAGCGTGTAGGAAAGAACTGTACACTATGACCACATGAAATTCATTTCAGAATGCAAAGTTGACTTAACATTCTCAAATCAATTAATGTAACATACTGTATCAATAGAATAAAAAGACAAAACCACATTGTCATCTCTAGATGCAAGGAACAAAGCATTTGACAAAATTTGATGTCTTTTCATCATAAAAAACACAACATATTAGAGAATATCCTCAACTTGATAAAGTGTGTCTACAAAAACCCCTTAGATAACATCATACTTAATGGTGATAGACTGGATGTTTTCCCCTAAAGATCGAACAAGACAGGGATATCCATTCTCACCACTTTTACTCAACGCTGGAGATTCTAGCAAGTACAATTAGTTACTTAATTAAAATAAAAGGTATCCAATTTGGAAAGGAAGAAGTAAAACTATTTTCTTTGCAGATGAAGTGATCTTGAAGTATATGAAAATCCTAAGGAATCTACCAACAAACAAGTTCAGCAAGTTTGAAGAATTCAAGACCAATACATAAAAATCAATTGTATTTTTTATATATGTACAACTGAAAACAAAATGATAGTAAGAGAATAATTCCATTTACAATAGCATCCATAGAATAAATTTAACAAAAAGAAGTATAAAACATATACTCTGAAAACTACAAAACATTCTCAAAAAAAATTAAAGAAGGTGTAAATAATTGGAGAAGCATCCTTATTTGTGTATTGGTAAGTTTTAAGATTTCACTACTCCCCAAATTGATCTACAGATTCAACACAATTACTATCAGAATCCTAGCTGACTTTTTTGTAGAACTTTATAAGCTGATTCTAAAATTCATATGGAAGGTCAAAGGATCCAGGAGAACAAAAACATTCTTGAAAAAGAAGAACAAAGTTGGAGAACTCACCACTTGTTGATTTCAAAACTTACTACAAAGCAACAATAATCGAGAAAGTGTGGTACTGGCATGAGATATATATATGTAAATTAGTGAAACAGAATTAAGGTCCAGAAATGAACTCATGGGACTGTAATCAGCTAGTTTTCAACAAGGACACCAAGACTAATGTGGGAAAGAATAATCTTTTCAACAAGTCATGCTTCAAAATTAGATAACCACATGCAAAAGGATGAAATGGAATCCTTACATCTTACTATTAATACTTATAATTAACTCAAAGAATCAAAGACTCAAGTTAAAAGCTAAAACAACACAACTCTCAGAGGAAAAGAGGAGAAAATCATCATGAACTTGAGTTTGACAAAGGGTCCTTAGATTTGACACCAAATGCAAAAGCAACAAAAGAAAGATAACGTGAATTTCGTTAAAATTAAGATCTTTTGTGCTTTAAAGAATACTATCAAGAAACGTAAAGATGGGACTTCCCTGGTGGTCCAGTGGCTAAGACTCCATGTTCCCAAGGCAGGGGCCCAGGTTCCGTCTCTGGTCAGGGAACTAAATCCCACAAGCTGCAACTAAGGGTTTGCATGCTGCAACTCAGAGATGGTTACCTCAGCTAAGACCCAGTGCAGTCAGATAATAAACAAATAAATTTAAAGATTACTTATAAAAAAAAGGGAGTGCAAAGACAACAAGAAAATTGAGAGAAAATGTTCAAAAATTATATATCTGGTAAGGTACCTAGGGCCAGATATCCTGGAATGTGAAGTCATTAGGCCTTAGAAAGCATCACTACGAGCAAAGCTAGTGGAGGTGATGGAATTCCAGCTGAGCTCTTTCAAATCCTAAAATATGATGCTGTGAAAGTNGCCTGGAGAATCCTCATGGACAAAGGAGCCTGGCGGGCTACAGTCCATGGGGTCACAAAGAGTCAGACATGACTGAGTGAGCACACACACACAATTATAAACTACAGTATCAGGTAATGTCTGAGTGTCTTTAGGATGGGTAGGATTTGGATAGTCAGGGATTTTGGAAGTTGATGGGACCATCCTGCCAAGCAAATAGAAGAATGTAAATACAACTGTAATTACGGCAGAGAAGAAGGGATGTGTTTAAGAAAGAAATCTGGAGTGTTGGTTCGTGTGTTAAGAGGAATATTATTGTTACTTTAAAGCAAATTTGGTCCTTGAATGTTAGAACAAGACCTGTAGATTTTAATCAGTAATATCAGAGCTGCTGCAGTATTTTGAGCACAGACATGAAGAAAGGCAGTTTGGTGGCTTGTAGATGAATTTGAATCAAAGAGTTTTAGAGACAGACTAATAGACAGGTGTCACTGAGGAAAGGGGAGGTATAGGTATTAGGAGAATTTGTCACTGATTGTCAGAGTCTGAGGATGGGGGTCTGCTGCTAAGTCACTTCAGTCGTGTCTGACTCTGTGCCACCCCATAGACGGCAGCCCACCGGGCTCCCCCGTCCCTGGGATTNAGTGAACTCCAGGAGTTGGTGATGGACAGGGAGGCCTGGCGTGCTGTGATTCATGGGGTCGCGAAGAGTCTGGTACGACTGAGAAAATAAAGTGAAGTGAACTGAACTGAACTGAAGGTTATATCCAGAATATGCAAAAACTCCTAAAACTCAATAATAAAAAGACAAATAGACCAATTTACAAATAGACAAATGATCTGAATGAACATTTCTCCAAGGAATGTATTCAAATGAATAATAAACTCAAGAAAAGATGCTCGTCATCATGGAAATGCAAGTAAAAACCATGATAAGAAATCATTTCAGACCCAGTAGGAAGAACAGACTCAAAAAGTTAGCTAAATAAATGTTAATGAGGATGTTGGAAAAGTCCAAACTCTCACACACTGCTTTTGGGAGGGTAAAATAAGGCAGCTGCTTTGAAAAGCAGTTCGTAAGTTCTTTGAATGTCAGTCTTTGAACACAGAGTTGTCCTGAACCAGTAATTTTACTCTTAGGTATATACCCAAGAGAAGTAAAAACATTCGTTTACACAAAAGTATCTAGACACGTGTTTGTTGCTGTCTCAGTGGCTGAGTTGTGTCTGACTTTTAGGTCTGTCATAGCTTTTCTTTAAGGAGCAAGCATCTTTTAATTTCATGGCTGTAGTTACCATCGTAGTGATTTTGGAGGCCAAGAAAAAATAAAACCTGTCACTGTTTCCATCTTTTTCCTCATCTGAAGAAGGGAACGGGAAACCACTTCAGTATTCTTGCCTTGAGAACCCCATGAACAGTTGCATTGCTGCTGCTGCTGCTAAGTTGCTTTAGTTGCATTAGGCCTCAGTAATTTTTCTAAGATTTCCAGTTGATATCAGATTGCATGGAATTTCTTATATCTCAAGATATAAATTTATTTTGAGGAAAAAAAAGGTAATTATTATTATATAAAATAGACGAGAACTAGTTGAGATTAATTTATTGGAAAAGGAATGCTTTTTATTGATAGCTACATTTATTATTAGCAGGAGTCATTAATCAGGTGCCAGAGGAAAGAATTGACCAGTTTAGGAACACGCTGCTAAAAGCCGGTCAGCTCATCATCCTTGGTTTTGTCAACTTGGTAGCCAGTCAGTGTCAAAGACTGATTTTGTTGAGGAAGGCTTTTGAATACTTTAATGTGAATATAAGAATTATCACCTATTTGGATCTGGAAGTTGAAAAAGAAAAAGGAGATTAATTTATTTGTGTGGACCCATATCAAACGAAAAATCTACAAACCTATAAAGACTTCGCTGCAATAACCTCTTTTGGAATAGCATTCCTGGACCACCATTTTTAGACCCTTGGTTCCATGGACAGAGGAGTCTGGCAGGCTACAGTCCATGGGGTCGCAAAGAGTTAGACAAAACTGAGTGACTAACACCTACATAAACCTACCACTTTATTTTATGAGAGAAAGGGCAGGCTAAAGACATGGCAAGAAGCATAGGTCCTGTGCACAAATGAAACCCAGAGTTTTAAAATAACTACATTTTATTTTCAAGGATCCACACACTGATCAAGAAAACAGGTGACAGCCTTTTCTGTGAATCTATGTTCTGACTCCCAATTTGGGATACTTTGTCACATGATTTGAGAAAGAAGAAAATCAGAATTGCCCTAGAAAATTTGGGATGTGTTGTTCCCATATCTATACTAGAACTTGCTTTATAAATGCCTGGAGGTGAAACTGAGCAGGGCCCAGGGATGGAGAGTCTAGTTTTCCTTCTAAAATAAAGGGATCTTCCTGGGAAATCATTTGTATGAAGACTGAAATGGTAGGTTGGGCATGAATCTGGGACCTAGAAAACTATGGTAAGAATTTCCACTTTTGTTTTTCGTTTAGACAATGAAAGTTCTAAAGTATTTATTTGGCTGCCCTGGGTCTTAGTTGCAGTAGGCAGGACCTTCGATTTTCTTTGTGACATGCAGGTTTTGTAGTTGTGGCTCACAAACTGTTAGTTGTGGCAGATGGGATCTAGTTCCCTGACTAGGGCTCGAACTTGCAAGCCCTGCATTGGGAGCACAGAGTCTTAGTCACTGGACCATCAGGAAGTCCCCATGTATTTAAATTATATTAATCACAATGCTTAAAGGGCAAAATTGGTTTAAATTATTTTCTCAGCTACTGATTCAAACCATTCCTAAAATCCATTCAATTCCGGCACATAGAATCACAAAGCTTTGAGACAGAAAGAGCTTCAAGATAGCATCTGGTCCAGCCCCGCATCCTGAAGAGCCCACATGAAGAAGCCATGGTTATGAGCTAAACACACTCTGAATTCTGAATCTTTTTCTTTACATCTTCTGGAAATTAAGTTAAGAATCAGTAGAAGAAAGCCTTCTAATTTCACAGGAAAAAGATGATATAAATATACCATTATCTGCCAAGTTTGAGAGTTACCACTTGGGAAGTAGCATGCTAGGTAGATTCCAAGGAGAAGGAACAAATGATAAAGCAAGGGTGACAGGGGACATCCCATAAAATGAAAGATGCAATATCTTTTAGTGCTAAAGTGAATGTTGAAGTCTAACCTTAATGTAGTAATTTATTCCAGCAACCACTTGAGTTTTATATTCTATAGCTGTAAATTCTTCATATGTCTCATTTGTTTTTCTTTCAAGCTGAGGTTTAACCTTAAGAAAAAAGTATGAAATAGAAGTCATATTTTTATGGCAAGACAAGAGAAATTTAAACAACAAAAAATCTTCTCTGCTGGTTGGTCTCCCTTTTCCTGGCCCACACTGTGCATTGCCCGTCTGCATTATGCATCGACCAAACCACCCCATTAGCAGGAATACCTGCTCAACCATAAAGAGCAACATTCTCTTAGCATCAACAAGACAACTCCTTCAAAGATAACGTTCCTCCTTGATCTTGTAAGGTGTCACATGACATACCATATTGCTGCTTAGATCTGGATTAAATAAACTGTCAACTAAACATCGTTTCATGCACAGCCCTTGGTCTCAAAAAACTTACATACCTGTGCCTTGACTTCTAATGGGTGGAACATTAGATGAACTTTCTGAGATGGTCTTCCTGGGTTATAATCCTCAAATTCAGCTTGAATAAAATTTCCACTTCTTTCTTAAATTAGCTGATCAAGTTTTTGTCAACAAGAGGGAATAAATTCAAAGCTGTATTGAACTCCATGTATGTGATTTACAAATGTGTTAAATATGTGTTTGCTGCTGCTGCTAAGTTGCTTCAGTCATGTCTGACTCTGTGCAACCCCATAGACAGCAGCCCACCAGGCTCCGCCGTCCCTGGGATTCTCTAGGCAAGAACACTGGAGTGGGTTGCCATTTTCTTCTCCAATGCATGAAAGTGAAAAGTGAAAAGTGAAAGTGAAGTCACTGAGTTGTGTCCAACTCTCAGGGACCCCATGGACTGCAGCCTACCAGGCTCCTCCGTCCATGGGATTTTCCAGGCAAGAGTACTGGAGTGGGGTGCCATTGCCTTCTCCGAAATATGTGTTTACAAATAGTTAAATACATCTTTGATTAACAAAAATGGGAGACCAGTAATTCCTACTAAGTGCAAAATGGTTTTATTTTGAAATAATTTCAGGGACTTTCCTGGTGGTCCAGTAGTTAAGACTTTGCCTTCCAGTGAAGGGGATACAGGTTTGATCCCTGGTCAGAGAACTAAGCGGAGAAGGCAATAGCACCCCATTCCAATACTCTTGCCTGGTGGAGGAGCCTGGTGGGCTGCAGTCCATGGGGTCGCAAAGAGTCAGACAAGACTGAGCGAATTCACTTTCATTTTTCACTTTCATGCATTGGAGAAGGAAATGGCAACCCACTCCAGTGTTCTTGCCTGGAGAATCCCAGGGACAGGGAAGCCTGGTGGGCTGCCGTCTATGGGGTCGCACAGAGTCGGACATGACTGAAGTGACTTAGCAGCCGCAGCGGGAAACTAAGAACCCACATGCTTTGCGACCAAAAAAACCAAAATGTAAAACAGAAACAATGTTGTAACAGATTCAATCATGACTTCAACAAAAATTGTCCACATTAAAAAAAGATCTTTAAAAAAAATTTCAGACTCAAATTTTCAAAAATAGTATAGCATATCGCAAGGTCCTTAATTTAATCACATCTGCAAGTCCCTTTGCCATGGAAAGTTTCAGGGATTAGAGTTTGGCCATCTTTGAAGACCATCCTTCTGTCTACCAGAAGGGGATACAAGCTTAGATGCCAGCATTCCTGAACCAAGCATGAAAAGGCAGCTAAAGAATCTCAAATGGAATCTGTAAGATTTTACTAAGTCTGTCAGTTTTCAGTACAGGGTACCCCTATACTGAATTCCTGCTCTCAGCTGGGCATGATAGTGCCCACTGTGGTTTCTCTGACTCAGCTTCTGCCAAGAGTAGAGTTCTGATCTTCTGTCTGTGTGGAGGACTGGAAATAGCTTGTCTTTCAGGGTGGAGAATAGTGAGAGGGAAAGACCTAGACACAGTGTAACTGCTTCTCAGTCTTCCAGCAGTTCTGGTTTTAGCTGCATGCCTCACTCTTGTCTTCTGTTTCTGATGTTGCTAGTGCTTGAGCCATTTTAGAGTTCTGCACCATGAATCTGCTTGCCTCTGGCTCAGACATTCCCCTATGTGGCTTAGGCTCTGTCTAGATGACTCAAATCATTTTACATTGTTCATGTTTTCCATCTTTCAAAGTTTTGTTGAAAAAAAAAAATCCACAAACTATTGTTGCTATCTCTGAGGTGTTTGCCTGTCTCTCATTGTCTTCATATTTGCAGATATGACTTTCCCCTCCAACCCTTTCTTATCACTTAGAGGGAAAGGAAACAAGTATGTGTGTTTGATATACCTTGTTTATTGGGAAGTTGCCTCCCTGCCCATAACTGAACATTTTATGTGCATATATAGCTTCAATCAGGCCTCCTTTGCATCTAGGGTTCTCCCAAGGCCATCTGGTCCTTCTCTTCAGTGGGCGAATGTTTTGAATCCTTTTCTACTGATGCCTCAGTTTGGGTACCAGAACTGTTTTCAACGACCTAGATATTTGGGGAGTTCCCTGGCAGTACAGTGGTTAGGACTTGGTGTTCTCATGGCCAGGGCCTGGGTTCAATCCCTGGTCGGGCAACGAGAGCCTGCAAGCTGCATGGCACAGCCAAAAAAAGACCTAGACATCTGCAAATTCTTTGAGCTCTCAGCCTTTTTTGAAAGGCAAACACTTCATGGACCACCAGGCATTTCTACTGTATGGATGGGAAATCTCCAGAATAGATGGGGAAAATGTGATCGTTTTTGGGGGGATGGAAAATGAGGTTGCAAAGCAGAGAAAGGAAGAAGACAAATAGTGAAGAAAAAACAGAAAGAAATGGGAAGAGACAGGGCACAGGAGAGAGAAGAGAAAAGTGGCCAAGTGTGCAGAGAGAATGAGCTAGGGAAGAGTTCAGTATATTATTGCTTCCCCTATCTTCACTCTTTGGAGCCAATAATGGGTACCTGTCACGTTAGGAACTCAGTTGGGAAGGGTTAATCTTGACACTAAACCTTGAATTATCTATTTAAGTTTCACTTTGCAGGTGAGAAACCTGAGACTGTGAGAGAACATGACAGCTAAAGGCTGAAAAATTATTAATTATACTTAAGGTTTTAAATATCTTGAATAGTGAGTATCTGATTTATCTTTTTTTGAACCCAGTATCAGACATTTTTATTTTTTATTGTCCCAGAAACACATCCAAATCTGTAATTTGGGTCTTTCCATCGTATCTATCAGAGAAGGCAATGGCACCCCACTCTAGTAGTCCTGCCTGGAAAATCCCATGGATGGAGGAGCCTGGTGGGCTGCAGTCCATGGGGTCACTAAGAGTCGGACACGACTGAGCTACTTCACTTTCACTTTTCACTTTCATGCATTGGAGAAGGAAATGGCAACCCACTCCAATGTTCTTGCCTGGAGAACCTCAGGGATTGGGGAGCCTGGTGGGCTGCCATCTTTGGGGTCACACAGAGTCGGACACGACTGAAGTGACTTAGCAGCAGCAG
>SJYV01041225.1:416069-427949 GCA_006410875.1 Neotragus pygmaeus | reverse complement strand
GTTTTTGGGGGGATGGAAAATGAGGTTGCAAAGCAGAGAAAGGAAGAAGACAAATAGTGAAGAAAAAACAGAAAGAAATGGGAAGAGACAGGGCACAGGAGAGAGAAGAGAAAAGTGGCCAAGTGTGCAGAGAGAATGAGCTAGGGAAGAGTTCAGTATATTATTGCTTCCCCTATCTTCACTCTTTGGAGCCAATAATGGGTACCTGTCACGTTAGGAACTCAGTTGGGAAGGGTTAATCTTGACACTAAACCTTGAATTATCTATTTAAGTTTCACTTTGCAGGTGAGAAACCTGAGACTGTGAGAGAACATGACAGCTAAAGGCTGAAAAATTATTAATTATACTTAAGGTTTTAAATATCTTGAATAGTGAGTATCTGATTTATCTTTTTTTGAACCCAGTATCAGACATTTTTATTTTTTATTGTCCCAGAAACACATCCAAATCTGTAATTTGGGTCTTTCCATCGTATCTATCAGAGAAGGCAATGGCACCCCACTCTAGTAGTCCTGCCTGGAAAATCCCATGGATGGAGGAGCCTGGTGGGCTGCAGTCCATGGGGTCACTAAGAGTCGGACACGACTGAGCTACTTCACTTTCACTTTTCACTTTCATGCATTGGAGAAGGAAATGGCAACCCACTCCAATGTTCTTGCCTGGAGAACCTCAGGGATTGGGGAGCCTGGTGGGCTGCCATCTTTGGGGTCACACAGAGTCGGACACGACTGAAGTGACTTAGCAGCAGCAGCAGCAGCCTGACTGCAGGTTTACTGTACTTATAACCTGTAGTCCTGCTCCTTTTTACCAGCAAAACAGATTTGTATTGCTCTATTGTTGGATGCTTGGAGAAGGCAATGGCACCCCACTCGAGTACTCCAGTACTCTTGCCTGGAGGAGCCTGGTAGGCTGCAGTCCACGGGGTCGGTGAGAGTCGGACACGNCTTTTTACCAGCAAAACAGATTTGTATTGCTCTATTGTTGGATGCTTGGAGAAGGCAATGGCACCCCACTCGAGTACTCCAGTACTCTTGCCTGGAGGAGCCTGGTAGGCTGCAGTCCACGGGGTCGGTGAGAGTCGGACACGACTGAGCGACTTCACTTTCTTTTCACTTTCATGCATTGGAGAAGGAAATGGCAACCCACTCCAGTGTTCTTGCCTGGAGAATCCCAGGGATGGGGGAGCCTAGTGGGCTGCCATCTATGGGGTTGCTTAGAGTCGGACATGACTAAAGTGACTTAGCAGCAGCAGCAGCATTGTTGGATGCTATGAATCTGAATGATGGGATATCAGGTGAGGAGGAGGAAATGGGCAGAGTAGAAAGGAACTGATTAGGAAACCTTAAGTTTTAGAAGGCAGGTTGGTGTTGAAAGTCCCACCCCCACCCCCACCCAGAATGGGTGCTAGGAGAGTGAAGACCAGCGGGGAATGGTGGTCCAATGTGGTGGTAAATAGACAGACATTAAGCTGTGCATAGTTGCCCCTTACTTTCTTCAATCTGCTATGCATGGTGGTGGCTGAGGTGCTGAAGGGAACAGTATAGGTTGGGGTCCAAACCAGGGAAAGGATGCTATCAGGGAGGAGCAGCTGATAAAGTGCAGTCAGCCCAGAGCTGTTCAAGCTTTTCTTGTTGCTGCAGAGGATGAATCTTGGTGAGTTGTTAATTCTCTGGGATATGAGGATTTCAGCCTTGCTGCACCAAAGATGCAGGCGTTTCTCCTACCTTCCCCAACCTGTAATCATCTTGCAAAAACACACTTGGGCTATGCATAATTTTGGAAAAATGAATAGAAAGATTATGGTGGCATCATGGCTAGGCCATTCTGGGGACGTTTTAGAGAGTAACTGAGAAGAGTTTGGGTAGCAGCATGAAAGAACAGTGGGGTTGGTGAAAGGTGACTTGTGGACATTTGTCGCCTATGTTTTGAGGGCCGGAGAAGTATGGGGCAAGGCAACCAGCATACATGAAATAATGGACCTGCCTTAAGAAAGGAGGACAAAGTCTTAGACCAGAGAGAGGCATGCAGTCAGCAAGGAAAAGTAAATCAGAGGGTTCTCACACCAGATGGCTGCAATCTTCTAGGAGAAAGAACTGGAATGCCATCTGGTCAGGCCATGGGGATTGGAAGGACTGAGAACCTGAGGAGAGAGAGGGTCTAGTTCCACCCCTGTAGGGCTTCTAGAAAAGGACCCACAGGATGTGACTGGAAGGCTAGCTGGCAGCCCCAGGGCCCTGCAGCTGTTGTTCACTGGTGTGAATTCGTAGATTTGTAAAGGGTGAGTTTTCTCTGATAATACATCTTTCTTGAGCAAAGTTCTCTGAAGCTTGGAGTAGAAGCTGAGGAGGAAGTGGTGGCAGTGGAAGTGGCCTCTGACTGAGGACTGGAATGCCAGAGCTCACGGGGTCATGGAAATCAGGGTGGAGGAGGGGAGGAAGCCACCCGTGATGGGGTCCAGCTGGGTGAGCGATCGAGTGGGCTGAGGCATGAGCTGATGCAGATGGGAGGGTAAGTGCCTGAGGGACTCTGGTGTGGCTGAACCGCAGCTTCTCTGTGCGTAGGGGCGATGGAAGAGCTGATTGATGAGGAGGCTGTGGTCAGAGAGGAGAGCACACATTTGTGGGTGAGTAAGAGCCACAGCACGCTGAGCTCCCGGGTGTGTCCACAATGGTGTGCAGATGGGGTGTTTGTGTGTTGTTTTTGTTGCAGGTTTTGTCTGGTGTCCCGGCAGACAAAAGTTATGATCTGTGGGTATGCCAGGAATGGTATTCAGCAGCCAGGTTTGACTTAGGGGTGTGTGCGCACATGTGTATGTTTTGTGTGTATGCATCTGCACGTGTAATAATAGTTCTTATTTCTAAAAATAAACATTATTGCTACAACATTTCTTTCCTGTATATAAACATACTCAGAATTCTCATCCAATGATTTTTCACATATGACATAAGATAAAGGATCAGCCAAAATGATCCAGAGGCTCTTGCCAGTGGGTCCTTCATTTGATCCTTAATTACATATATTAAGTATTAAGTATTTACATACTAAGTAACTAATCACACATATTAATAATTTACATCTTAAGTAATTAATTACACATATTAAATACACATATTCAGGGATGGGGCCAAGTTTGAGTCTTTGTTTCCTTGTGTGTATCCCTTTTCTCCAATTTATTTTACAAATTTCCCTGAGGGTAGGACCAGGTTTATGTCCCTTCTCTTCCTATAGTAATTCACTCAGTACTGTGTACATAATTGGTTTTCTCTTTTTAAAAAATTTTTAATTTTGGCCACACAATGCAAGTTGTGGGATCTTAGTTACCCGACCAGAGATTGAACTCAAGTCCTCAGCAGTGGGAATGCTGAGTCCTAACCACTGGACCACCAGGGAATTCCCAAATCAATGTTTTCTGAATGCAGAAACCAGGGTTGTTTTCCCTCATACTAGCTTGTCTCCCCAGATAGGAAAGAAGATAGAAGAGAGGTAGAGAGAATATTGAAGAAGGGGCTTTATTCCTCTGTACTCTGGAGAAGGAAATGGCAACCCACTCCAGTACTCTTGCCCGGAAAATTCCATGGATGGGGGAGCCTGGTAGGCTACAGTCCATGGGGTCACAAAGAGTCAGACACGACTGAGCGACTTTACTTTCTTTTTTTCTATAGTTCCTTTTGGAGAAGGAAATGGCAACCCACTCCAGTGTTCTTGCCTAGAGAATCCCATGGATAGATGAGCCTGGTGGGGCTAAACCTATAGGGTTGCAAAGAGTCAGACACGACTAAGCAACTAACACACACTCTGGACCCAAGTACCATTAACAGCCTTTAATACCTGATACCACCCATTACCATCCAGTCTCTCTTATCTTCAGAACAGAGAAAGTCCTTTCTTCTGCCTTCAAAAATGTTCAAGACTTCCCAACCCCAAGCCTTTTGTCTGGCTTTCTTCTCTTTCTGATCCAAGCTCTCTCTTTCATTCTGATGTCAAAATCCTTGAGCCTGTGGTCATCATTTTTCTTTGATGCTTTCCCCTTTACATGTGACGACTTCCCTCTCCCCTCTTTGCCTTCCCAATGGGTGCTTCCTTCAGCTCAAATTCCACTGAGAAGCTCTCTGATTAAAACAGGGAAAGCTGATAAACTTCATTTCCTCCAAGTATATCTGATTTTAATAGGTGAATTTTTAAACTAGAAACACATTAAAACATCAAAGGAATAAGACTTCAAGGTAAATGACAGGTAAGGGGAGGTCTTCCCTGGGACCCCATCAAATCACACTAAGTATGTGATTACCTACACATACCCATTTCCCTGGCCCTGTCCAGGAACCTAGATAATTCTATAATCTTGGAGAAGGTGTTGATTAAATTTCCTCACCTAAAAACTGGTTGGAGTAATATCTGCCTCTTGGGGTTTTTTTGTGGGGGAATGAATGATATAATTGAAGTGAAAGTGCCTCCTAAACTCTAAAATGTTTTCTAAGCTGACTGTCTTCCAGCCCTTAAATGGGAATTGTCGCCTGAGGCTATCTCCTGTGAGCCAGGGAAAGTGAAAGTGAAGTTGCTCAGTCATGCCCGACTCTTTGCGACCCCATGGACAGTAGCCTGCACCAAGCTCCTCCGTCCACGGGATTTTCAAGGCAAGAGTACTGGAGTGGGTTGTCATTTCCTTCTCCAGGGAATCTTCCCAACCCAGGGATCGAACCCAGGTCTCATACTGTAAACAGACGCTTTACCTTCTGAGTCACCAGGGAAGTCCGTGAGCCAGGGAAGACAAGAGATAATTGGGAGTTTAGTACTGGAGGAACAGAGCTGCCATGCGGGAATTATTCACCTGAAAGTAAGAACGCTTGACCAGTAATCCCTAAAGTTTTTCCTGGTTCCAAACTTATGATTATGAAAAAGCACTTAACTGGAAAATGTTTTATATTATGCTCTAGATATCTTGACTTCCCTAAATGGGTTGTAAACTTCCTGAGGGCAGGGGCTGTATCTTATAGTCCTTACGGATCTTCTATAACATTTAACACAATGCTAGACGCCTAAGAGATATTCAAGAAATGATTCATTGATGTTCTTGTCTCATATTGATTTAAAGGGAGGCTGGCTGCTTGCCCAGGGAAGGCGAGTTTGCAACATTGTCTCCTCCCAGGGTATTCCCTTCACTCCACAAGCTTCATCACGATGCGGCCATAAATCTGGAGATAGGCTAGCTTCTTGATTAGATGGTTATTAACCTCGTTGAATCTCAGTTTCATCATCTGAAAAACTGATGTGATGTCTTTCCTCCTTGCCCCAGGGATTATAAAAATCAAATGAGAGGCTGAATGGAGGACAAGGCTCTCAAAATTGCAAAACATCTTTCTGGGCTGATGTAGCTACTTAATAACTAACTCTTATTCTACCTCTCTGACAGAGTTGAAGCCCAAGGTGAGGAGGAAGAAACACACTTTCAACTTAATTTATATATTTAAGGTGTCGCTTACTGATAGATATTATTAATAATGCAAAGCCTTCTTATAAGTTGTTACTTAAAAAAATTATACTTGCAAACCAAGATAGGCTTTATAAAAATCATTATAATTTTCTGTACCTTCTATCTTCTATATTTCAAATATCTGTTATTCCCAACCGCCTTACAGCTCTGGTCCCTGAAGAATCTCGGGAATTTTCCCAGGACAGTAAATATCTCAAGCAAAAATCGGAAGTAAACAATTGCGATGCCTCACTTATCTACGATCACTTCCGAGTCATTTCTTTTTTCACCTGTGTTTCACTGCATGCAGGATCTTAGTTCTCTGATGAGGGATCAAACCCATGACCCCTGCATTGGAAGCATGGAGTCTTAACCCCTGGACCACCAGGGAATTCCCTCCAAGTCTTTTTTATGGGTTGCAAGGCAAGTGGTGTTACTTTACTTCACAGAAGATATCGAGAGTCTTTTGCTGCCTTCTGATTTTAGAAAGCCCATCTCCTGTCAATTTCTCAGAATACCCTGTATTTCTAGTCCTGCAGGCAAGTGAGATCAGGGACCACAGTCTGGGCATCACCAGAGCTGACTAGAAATGCAGAACCCCAGGCCTACCCTAGACCTACTGAGTCAGAATCTGATCTTTTAACAAGACTTCCAAGTGATCCATGTTCCCATTGAAGTTTAAGAACACTGACAAAATAGGGATTCCAGTGAAGGCATTAATGACTTAAATATTATCTTCTTCAAGAAAGGATAAGTGAGAAGGTATTTACTATTTTAAAAGAACAATTGAAAGGAAAATTCTTAGCCCCACAGAATGAGTGATAGAATTCCAGGCAAAAGAGACCTTCTCTGTGCTCTAACATAGAGAATCCCATCTCTTCCACTTACACATGAAGCTAGTCTTTGCCAGTGTCATAGAATGAAAGGGCAGGAAGGAATGACATAGGAAATAGAGCAACAATTTATATATCTAAAATAGTAATTTATATATTTCTTATTTTCATAAAATGCAATACAATTTTTATTTGATAGGTGATAATGAATCAGACAACACTTAGAAAAATATATTACCATGCTAAACACATTGAGTTCTATTTTCACCATAATCAGTTTTGAAATCACTATAGACTATGTCACTTCTCTGTTAATATTTCTCCCAAATACTAAAACATTGTCCATTGAGTCAAATTCATAGGAAGTTTGTAAGTGGATCATTTTTATGATTTATTCTACATTTAACTCATAAAATTTTTTTTCCTGTGGTGCATTTAAAGTCTAGTTCATCGATAGTTAACAGCCTCAGACTTTAATTACATGTTGGCTATACTTGGTGAGAAAAGACAAATTTCATCAGAAGCTGAATTAGTAATGCTAGAATCATACATTGTAAGAGCTTTAGCGATGATCCCATAAAAATTCTTCTTTTACAAATGGGGAACCTAAGGTTCAGAGAAGGGATGTAACTTGCTCAAGATCACTCTGTTAGGATTATCAGAGATTTCATCTGAAAAAATTTTCAGTTGGAAGGAAGTCCGAACAAAACCAGTCATTTCCCCCATGTTGCAGTTTTCCTGTTCATCGACACATTTAGCCCAGGGCCAACCTAGGAACCACAGTTTGGGATCAAACCTTTCCTTGGGCTGCGTTCACTCACCGTGTTAGCAATCTCCTGGATTTCTGGAGTGGCAGGTTTGGCTTCAGTTAAACCTCCAGGGATCATTTTGGCTAACTGGTCTTTTCTGGGCAGGATGCTGGCGCTGAAGTGGTCAGGTAAGGGTGGAGATTCTGGTTTTTAAAGAGGTTGATGTTCACAAGCCCCGCCTATGGAATGTTTTGTTTTCCTCAGAGAGAAAAAAGCACAGGGAAGATGAGTATGCCTTGAAGTAAGACTTCTTGCTTCCTCAGTGGAAAACACTAGCAGGACTTGGGAAGAACGAGGGGCCGGGCAGGAATGCATGAGTGTGTACAAGGTGTTGTGTGGGAACAAGAGTCAAACTTCTTTGTGTTCTCCCTGACAATGGTTTCATCCTGTTGCCTCTGAAGTATGAAATCCAAAACCACAACCAGAGTTTCCCAGTGTTTAAAACCTCTAACAAAACTATTTTTTCAGGAATACTTTTTAAAAATGTCAAGGCCGATTGTTTAAAACGGACTTAACTTTATAAAAAAAAAATAAATAAAAGATCTATCTTGAGAACCTCCGCTGGATATTTGTATTTTACTTGTTTTTACATTTCTAGAACTGCTTAAAATACGGAAAAACACAAAGGATAAAGCAACAAACACCTTTATTTCTATCGTCCAGAATTAAAACTTTTAACATTCGGTCATATTGCTTCCCATCCACTTTTTTTGGTAGCAGTTTTCAAGAAATAAACCATCACAATTTGCCACTCCCTCATCCCCAGTCTTGCCCTCCGCACAGGTAAACCACACTGTGAGTTTGGTATCCTTCTAGCCCATTAAAAAAATACTTTTATTTAGTGTGTTTTTAAAAATCTGCTTAAATTTTATACTGAGTGTATGCTCTGTATTATCCCTTTTTTCTATTCAATATGTTTTTTCAGTCATTCCATGTTGATGCAGGTGACTCTTACCTGATCTCCCCAGAAGTCAGCCATGGAGAAAGCAGCATATCCTCTGCTCTCTTTCTAGAGCTTTATGCTCTGTTACTCTCAGATTCCCTCTTGATTCTCAATAATTGCTTTTAGAAGCAGAAACTTCCTCAAAGCACAGGTTGCTCTTGTCCTCCTATCTGTCCTAGCTGTTTTTAAGGTAAAAATGAATGTTTCTTATTGACAGGGGAAGAGTCACGTAAGGAAGTGCAGAAAAACACAATAATCAATATCTCACAGTTAATTAAATGCATATTTATTTAAGTTTTATTTACCTTGTTTAATAGGCAGTGATGGTCTCAAAAATCTTTCTCTTCATCAGATGTTTGATCCCCTTGTAAATCTCTGGGGTTTTGAGCTTGAACATGGAGCTTTACTCCATCAATAACATGATTTTCCCATAGTAGTGTGTTGTGAAGCTCTTCTTCTGAGGAAAATTGAATCCAATCCATACTTCTGTGAAAGCCAGTCTCTTTGTCAAAAGGTACAGTGCACTTTCCCACGTGGCCAAATTGTACAAAGTGTCCTCTCAGCTCACTCAAGTGGCCTAGGGGATTTTTCTGACAAATTCAGTGGACCAGCTGATGTTCGATGTTGGCAGCTCCATAGCTCCCCTCGCTGCCCAGGACACCATCTTCAGGTTAATATGCATTTATTTTCAAATACCTTTAAGAGAGTATTATTGGATTGGGGGATATCAATTATTCGGGCTATTGTTACAGAACTTGACATACTCATAAGTTCTGTATTTCTTATCTTCCACAGGAATTATCTTTTATGGGAGAATTCCCTTGGTGAGGGCTGGGTTTTGGGTGGTTGCATCTACTAGGCCACAGAGGGTATATAGTCCCCAGACAAGGTCTTATTTTACTCTAGGCTTAGGACTCTTTACTCATGAATACATTGAGAATTTGGGCTTACTTCTGGCTTTTGGTACAGGCCTGGGACTCTGGACTTCTTCAGCTGATTCTGTTCCATCCACGGTTGGGGTGAATGTGTGGATACATCACTTACTATACACCCCATCATTTCCACTCCTAGGTATTGACCTAAAAGGAGTGAGAACATATGCCCACACAAGACTTGTGTACAAATGTTCACAGCTGCATTATTCATAATAGTTCAAAACTGAAATGACTCAAATGTTCACCAACTGGTGAATAGATTTAAGAAATTGTAGAGATTATCCCACCTCACAGTCACATGAGACACTCGCTTTGTCTCTCTGCTTCAATTTCCAACCAGTAAAACATCTGTAACTGAACAAGGCTTCTTTTTTCCAGCACAACAGGATGCCAGAGAGTCCCAAACATCTGTACATATAAAAGTGGGTGGACTGAAGTAGATAGAGGAGGTAGGGCTGAGGGAACAGTGGAAGCAGTGTCTGCCATCCCAGACTCCTGGCTACAAATGGCTGGGCCCATTGCCCCGGAAAAGCCAGGAGGAGCAGGGGAGGGGGCCACAGGTCTGTGGCCTCCCGACTCCAGCAGTGCTCACAGCCACAGGGAGCTGTGAGCTCTCCTGTGAGTTCAGGGGAGCTGCAGCAGCAGCAGTGGGGCCTCTGACCCTGTCCTTCCAGCCATGGTGGGGCCTGCAAGTCCAGATCCCTGCCTGCACTCTGCCACCCCTGAACTTCAACCCCCAGAGTGCCTGTGACCCTGGCTCCCCCCACCCCCTGTCCCCCTGCAGTGGCGAAGCCTACAACCCAGGAAACCCCGCACAAGGTTGAGGCACCAGCCATCCTGGAGCCCCAGGTGTCCTCTTGTTGCAGAGCACAGGCTCTAGGGGGCTCAAGGCTTCAGTAGTTGCAGCTCACAGGCTTTAGGGCACAGTCTCAGTATTTGTGCACAGGGGCTTATGCGTCCCCGTGGCATATGTGATCTTCCTGGACCAGGGATTGAACTCACGTCCCCTGCATTGGCAGGCAGATCCTTAACCACTGGACTACCTGGGAAGTCCTTAACATTTTTCCTTAGGAAAGAATATGCAAACAAGAGAAGCCACTGCAATGAGAAGCCTGTGCACCACAACCAGAGAGTAGCCCCCTCTCACCACAACCAGAGAAAGCCTTTGTACAGCAGTGAAGACCCAGCACAGCCAAAAATTAAATTAATTAAAAATATTTTTCTCAGCTCCTTCTTAAGGTATGACAACCAGCAAATAAAATTGCAAGATATTTAAAGCATACGTTGTGATGATTTTATATATGTGTACCTTGTGTAAGGATTGCAGCGTGGAGTTAATACATTCATAAACTCACATATTTACCTTTTTTGGATGAGGGTAGTGAAAAACTTCCGTCTACTTTCTTAAAAAATTTCAATTATAGAATACAGAATTCTCAACATCAGTCACAGTATTTCTCATGGATCCTCATACCTAGTCATCTCCTAACTGACAGTCCATACCCTTTCACCAGCCTCTCCTTGTCTCTTGCATTCTCAGCTTCTGGCAACTACACTCCATTCTCTATTTCTATGAGTTCAATCTTTTCCCCTTAGATCCCACATATAGGTGTTATCATGTGGTATTTGTCCTTCTCTGTTTGACTTTATTTCATTTAGTAAAATGGTTTTTACATTCATCCATGTTATCACAAATGGCAGAATTTCCTTCTTTTTAAAGGTTGAATAATGTTCCATTATATATATCTTTATCTATATCATCTATCTCATATTATCTCATATCATCTATCTATATTCTCTCTCATATAGATATATATATCGATAATATATTATCATTATCTTTATTCATCTGTTGGTGAACACGTAGATTGTGACAATACCATGGTTGCTGTGAATAATACTGCAATAATATGGGAGTATGGATGTCTCGTCCAGACAGTGATTTCATTTCCTTTGACTATATACCTTGAAGTGGACTTACGTATGTATGTATAATCCTGTAATAAACATGGTGATGTAGGTATCTTTTCAACACGGTGATTTTGTTTTCTTCAGAAAAGCCTAGAAGTGGAATTGCTGGATCATGTGAATTGGAATTCAAGAATAAATCTTTTAGAAATCTGAAGCTTTTCTCACTTCAAAAGGGATCGCAGCATCAGTCATCTTCTCCTCCTTCTCTGCAGGACAAAGGAACTGATTTCACCAACCACAAAGGCTTTTCGGGACGCTAAGAACAATGTAGAAAAGCTTGTCTGACCCTTGCTCAAGTAGCCCAATTTCTGAGTTGCACTGTGTTATTGCCCTTTGAGGGGACAGGGAAGGGAACTCTAGGGGTTTACACACCCTGGTATTCGTCAATTGACCTGGCAGTATTGGAGTCGGTTCAGTCAATTGTTATGACTAACGATAAAACCCAGGGTGAGGTAATATTATGCAATCAGTGTTATTGCACCTCTCCCTAGGGAGGAAATTCTGTCCTGCCTGACACACTTGGATCATAGGCGTCTCCCAGCATGGCTTCCCGTCAGTTTACGCCTTGGGAAAAAATGGGCACATGCATAAACTTAAGGCTGTGCTCTCAAAGGCTTCTTGATAAATGTTAATTCGTGAGTTTGGCTCTGCATGGATTACTTGTGTTGTGGGTTCAGCTTAGTAGTGACCCTAACATGAAATCTGGGGACCCCTACACCAGAATCCCCTGGGATGCTTGTTCAATGCAGATTCTGAGCCCTTTCCCACATTTATTAAATTACACTCTCTAGAGTGAGCCTTAGAATCTGCATTTTAAGAAAGCTCCCAGACAAGTCTTGTGAGCATTAAATTTAGAGACCTAGCAAATAACAGTGTTGGTATGCTAGGTTTACAGGTGTGGTGGGGGGGGGGGGGGAAA